>LOJH01047334.1:0-12323 GCA_001685095.1 Ellobius talpinus
GATTATGGTCAAGTCCTGACTAGAGTATTCTGTGAGGCTGGATCATCTCAGCCAGCAGTCTTGAGGCTGCTCTGGATGTAGAACTCAGAGGAGGACTTCAACAGAGGTGCTCTGAAATGTTGGATCATCTGGGCCATCCACTCCTATTGAAGATTTTTCAGGGCACCTTTCTTGATCAAACCTTATTTTTCTTAAGCCATAATGAATCCACAGCTTCTCACTAACTATGGAAACAAAACCAAAACATCTTCTCCAAAGTAATATATCTTTTGACTTAAATTTTGAAGTCAAGGCATTTTCAAAATATATAGGTTGGATTAATTCAGCAGCATTTATAATCAAATGTCCTTTAGCAGCTGTTGCTCCATCCTCAGTCATCAAACAATTCAAAGACAACACAAAAATATATAGTATCCATATTCATTGTGTGTTTTCCATCTTTATGTGGCTTTTTTCTTACTCTTTTTCTTTTCTTTCCCAAGCCTACGTATATTTTTAAACACACTGTAAACCATTTAAATTTTTTTGTCTAAATCTGTTTTTACTGTATGTCTCTATCTTTTTTTGACCACCTAAGACTTGAATCTGCTAAACAGGATGGCTAGGATTAAAGCTGAAGCTTTGGTGGCTGGTTCCTCCCATTCCTTGGCTTCCTGAGAGTCTAACTTCATGGCAGAATTATTGGCAGGAGCCACGTTTATTGCAACAACTCTGTGTAGTTTCTAGGTCCATGCCACCACCAAGAAGCCTGATGCCAGCTGCTTATAAACACTATTTAAGCATTTGGTGGCAGAGCCTCTTAAAAGAGCCATCATGAGTTTTTTACTGCTAACACTGAGTTAGGAAGTCTTTCTTAAAGGAGCCGCCAGCAAACAGAGCCTACTTGAGTAAAGACAGCTATTAAGAAACTATGCTTGACTCTGTTCTAGTCTATCTAGAATCCTTTTTTTTAAAGCTTTCTCAGGCTATATGTGGGAATTCTTGCCAAACGTTTGGGCACCATTTGTAGGCAGAAGTTTCTGTCCCACCCAATCCTGCAACCATTTAGTCCCAAAGAAACACACAGAGCCATATATCAATTATAAACTGTTTGGCCTATTAGCTCAGGCTTATTATTAACTAGCTCTTACAACTTAAATTAACCCATAATTCTTGTTTTTGTTTGGTCGTGTGGCTTGGTACCTTTTCTCAGTAAGGCATTCCCATCTTGCTTCCTCTGTGGCTGGTCGGTGACTGCATCTCTGCCTTTCCTCTTCCCAGAATTTTTCTAGTCTGGTTGCTGTGCCTATACTTCCTGCCTAACTACTGGCGAATTAGTGTTTTATTAAACTAATACAAGTGACAAATCTTTACAGTGTACAAGAAGATTCATTATCCCACGGCATATGTGGACCTTGAGTAAGCTGCAATATCAAGCAGGGATGCTAAATAGCCAATAAGATACAACTACTTCCCACCTGTCAGATTATTTATAAGGCATTTTCATATATATTATCTCATATAATTAACTAAAATCAACTGTAGCTAAAAATAATTTACTATCTGACCTAACCTTAAAGTTGACTCTACATAAATTATGGCAATACAGACTAGTTCATCTGGACAAATGAGCAATTTATCCTGGAGGAGTTAAAAAATATGTGATGCCTAGAATCACTTCATTTCCTGAGTTTCCCTGTAAGCACAAAGCACAGCATATTTTAATGGCTTGGTGAATGGCTTTATTCCCATAGATCAGTTTTCGTTTCCCCAAGTTTCACATGAGTAACTATGAGATCCAGTTCATTTTATACAATCCCAATAGGCCAAAGAGGGAAACAGCCTCCCATTGCTGCCCCCAGCAGCACTTGTCACACCCACTGCTTTCTAAATCCCTCCCTGCTCTGGACAGAAAGATATGAAAAGTCAAATCTGTTAAATATTTATCCTTCACAGTTATATAGTCTGTATATTTTTGTTCTGAGCCCAGGAGTAACATTGTGCAGTAAAGATACATTTCACTATGTCTCCCTAGCCTTCAGATTTCAAGCTGCTCATCAATAGGACTAAGCACCTTGCTTTATGGTATTTTAGAACAGTATTTATTATTCGTGGATTGTCTTATCAATGCAAAACACAGGTCCTCCCTCCAATGGAATAACTAAGCCAAATGTGAGTGATGATGGATGACCCAGTAACTTAGATTCTGGTTGCCCCAAGTGATGTGTTCTACCATGAAAACAGGTACACAAACTTTTATAGTCACAGAACAAAAAATAGTTATAAGTCAATGCATTTAGCACATATATCGGAGGGGAGCATGGGTAGGTAGGTGAGTCAGAGCAAAGTGGGAGAGCTCTGCTGAAAGTTTCAGATGAATAGCTAATGATATTTTCTGCTTTAGGGAAGAATATTAACAAGCTGGTAGTCTCCTGAGTTAATACATTCCAAATGTTTTATCTGGTAGTGGGAAAAGGTGTTAGGTTAGATACAAAAACTGGGCACTACATGGCTGTTAAGGGGACTAAAATATAGCCTCAAATAATTTTGGTTGTGAATATGTAACATTCCACTGTTCACATCACTGTTCATTTTAGTTAATAAGTCTTGTGGAGTCTTCACTATAGGTGTGGCTTTTGTCTAAGAACTTAAGATAACACTAGTAGCCAAGCACATAAGGATTAAGAGGGCTATTTTCTTAAAGCACACTCATATCCATACCCAAGTGTAATATCTCTCGTTATGGGGCTAAGGAATCTGCACTTTGAGCAACCTTCTGGCGATACTAATGCATGTCAATGTTTGATACTTTGGCTAATTTTTTATAATATAGGAAATTTATATCTTATAGCCTGCCATCAGAAGAAGCATGCAGTACTATCTGAAGGAGAGATAATAGGCCAAATCAGGTAGCACATGAAAAAATATTTGCATCTTTAAGTAAGAAAAAAAATATCATGGGAGGTAATGAGAGTTTATCCATCTACTACTAGAGTAATTGTTGAAAGACCAAGTTATCACTGTCTTCTATATAGCTAACAGACATTATTCATTGATTACAAAAAGATAATTGAAGGTAAACATAACTAAAAGTGGGTGCTTTACAGTTCCTAAGAATAGGGAAAATTATTTCTAGTCTCTGTGGCTTTGTTTTAAAATTCTCTGCTGATATTCTTTAATTGTGTCTCTTTGTGTGAGAGCTCTTCAATAATGTTTCTTGAAAGGTGTAATAGGACTGATTCGCTGAATTAAACTCTCAATTATCCACAGACCTATGTTCAGTTTCCCAATATCTGTACTAGAACACATAGAAAAAATATATAATGTATAAATGTATGATATTATATGTAAAGTCATTGATTATAATATAACCAATTTTTCATAATACAAATTGAGATACTGTAAAATGGCTATATCTCTTGTTTTCCAAGACAAATAAATACTGTATTTAAAAGACTTGGGACAAACAGAAGTATAATAGACTAGATCTTCTTGAAGTATATTATCTTAAATTTGAAAGAGAAGAAAAATTATTTCTATGAATATTTTTATTTACAAATGTATTTTATTCAGGTGTTAAAAAGTTAATTTTTAAATGTGTCTCTTTTGTCTAATAAGTAGAAAATTCCATTATCTATCAATTAAACATAGGTAAAAAGTAACAGACAGTGATCAGAAGGGAGATACATATTATGCATGCAAGGAAAATTAAAACTTGGGATGTTGGAGGGGTTACGCTTTGAAGTATGAAAGGGGCATTGTTGATGTGGGACAAAACCTCCCCAGTGTGGGACAGAGATTAAAAAGGAGGGAGTTGCTAGCAGATCAAGGTCAACTGAGATATATGAATAACATAAATGCTATTAATCTAGTATTGAATGACTCACAGGAGTTCAGCGGGGTAGGGTTATGTGGCTGGGTTCGAGGCAGGAGTGTTTTATGTCACTTAGTGTTAGATAATGAGCATATTCATCAGGATTCCTAAATACCATCCAGACTGGCATAGAAGAAGCTTAAAGGAGCTTGAGAGAACAAATCAAAGGACTGGATCTGAGACTGAGAAAGGTAATAGGGATGTTCAGACGGTGCAGGGAGTTTCGGTACTCGCAGGCATCCATACAATCTCACTCTGCAGGAAACAGCGTGAGAAAGGATTTCTTAGTTGGATTGGGAGCAGCTTATTATGTCTTATGTCGCCTCCCTCATTATGTCCTTGTTTGATAGTCAGAAAAGATGCAGGCAGTACTACCTTAAAAGCCTGGATACTGGAAAACGTGGAGTTCTTTTCTTCTGTGATTCATTTAAAATACAAAATGAACCGCTTCTCCTTTCTCCAGGGGAACTCCCAAGTCACTAAAGAAGGCTCATTCGCTCTTCTCAGATTCAAAACTGCCTGAACTTGTGCGATGCTTCGGGTCTACAGCTGGCATAAAAAATGTATGCTACTAATTAGTCAGACACATGTGTGTGTACGTCTCTAAGACATGCTAGACTCGTACCTTTTAAAAGCATAGTGGCAAAGAAATAAAAAGGCAAAGGAAAGGAAAGGACATGAGAAAATAAAAAGAAAAACAGATTCATAAAACAAAGAAAGGACTAGTGATGGTGGCCCAAACAGAAGAAAACTACAGAGAAAAATGAAAGTAGGGAAAAAAAATACAAAGATTAGTTGTTTAACAGTATTAATACTTTCTGTGCTAATGGATTACTTTTCCGTCAGCCCATGAAGGCACAGAACTTTATATAAATACATTGAAAAATCATAAAAAGTGAGATATAGAAAAATTGTCACATGAATAACAACTTAATTTGAATGCAGTGGCTTCGTTTTCTGAATTCCTATGGCTTTGGGCCCTGTTTCAACCTCATTCATTCAACACGTGGTAAGCACCTTGTGTGTATGAAGCAGCGAAGGGTCTGTGGTGGGCAAAGTAAACATCATTCCTGCCCACACAATGTTCTGTTTTAAGACTGGGTGCTTGGAGTACAGTTCAGTGTCAGAGTTGCTTGCTTGCTCTAAGTTGAATCATTAGGACTGGAGAGGGTTGGGAGAAAGGAGAGGAGGAAGAGGAGGAGGAAGGAGATGATGATAATGTAGATGCCTATTAACTAGAGTTCTTCAAAAAAATTTATGTCCATTTATTATATTAAGTGGGAAAAAAACATTCTTAGTAGATGTCACTATCCAAAGATGATATTGAGACTTTTAGATTGAGCCCTAGCTCCACGACTGGTGTCCTTGTGGGAAGACACAGAGAGCAGGGATGGGAAGAGAGCATGGGATAATGTGTGGCCAAGATGGAACGCACTGCTGGAAGAACTGGAGAGAGGAAGGGTGGTTTCCTCAGAACCTCGAGAAGGAACCAACTTATCAGCTTTCATTTCAGACTTTTTGGCCTCGAGTACTGGTCGATAATGAATTTCCTTTGTCTTCTTTTTAAGACTTATTCATTTTATGTGTTTCGCCTGCACATGTTTACATGTACCGTATGAGTGAGTGCATGGTGCCTTTACCTCCACCCTGATAAAATGTTCTACCAAATAATTTGGAAGTGTTGTGCCAAGTTTCTTTGTAATCAAAAACCCTTGAAAACCCACACTAATAGAAATCCCACCTTCTCCTGTGTTTGATACTATTTTCTCATACCCTGCTTAGGGAGATAGATTCTCCTGTCTGACTGAAAATAAATCTTCAACTAAAAGAATTTGGGTGATGGTCTTCACTCTCCCTCAGCAGGATTAACAAATCTGTCCAAGAATGAGCAGGCAGACGAAAGACTCCCTACCACAGAGGGCCCCAAGGAGGCTGAAAACACAGGGCAGATATGGCACTGTCTTTGAAAAGGACAATAAAAGGACCAAAAACTGAGGTTGGGTTCCTCAACAAATTTTCATATGATCAAGTCCGGGAGGTACTTGGGCAGTCTCTGGAGTCATCTTGTTCATTTCACAGATGAAGAAACGGAAGTGATCTGTCTTTTGGCTTTCTCTCCCATTTGCCTCAAGAGAGGCACAGATGGTCTATCCTGTCTCAGGCAGGAAGTGTCCATCTGGCAGACACCCTGAATAATGCAGCTGGAGTCCCCACGAGGGGCTATCTTACCCTGATATGGTAAAACATTCATCAAGTCCCCAGTTATTCTAGAGCACTGATGTCGTCCATCACCACACAAGAAGCCAGCAGAACGGGCTGTCCATTAGAATTGCATACATAATCCTAGAAGAGTCCCATTTCATTAAACTAGAGGGAAAGTAAGTCAAGTACAATTTTAGTTCTTAGGGTTGAAACTAAAGGTTCAAAACAAGGTGATCTTTCCTAGTTCCTGTAACAGAATACCTAAGACCAGGTGACATAAACACAGGCCTTTCTCTCATAATCCTACAAGCACTGTCAGATTGGTGTAGTGAGGGCTCCTTCCTGGTTTACAGATGTCTGTTTTCTCTCTGTGCCTGTGCATGACAGGAAGGCCAAGGAATCTCCATGGCTCCCTTTCACATGGTCATTAACCCCATTAAGGATTAATCATGATCTCACATTAGTTACTAGCACTATGGTCTCATGGCCAAATGGCTGTCAGAAGGTCTTACCTCTTAGATGCTATCACTTTGCAGGTTCAAATTCAACACAGGAACTCAGGATGTTCAGTCTGTTGCAAAGCTGGAGACCATTTCCATATGTGGTGCTACCAAAAGCACGCTCATAGCACACCAAGTCTACCGCCAATTGTAAGACTCCTAGCTGTTGGAAACCAGAGCCCACAGCCCACAGGAACTACCAATGTCCCAAAGAATGCTGAAAACAGTCCCAAACTTGAGAGTGTCAGGGTCTGTAAGAGAAGGTTTGTTATCAAACCCAGGTGTAAAGGTTGAAAAGATGGGCAGGAAATGATGCAAAGAAGCCATGCAAAGCTTCTGATATGCTCCTGGGGCAGGAGAAAAATCTCAAGAGTTCAAACGTATCAAGGGACCAATAATAATCATAATCATCATAATCATCACAAAAGCCAAAAAATGTCAAAATCTTGGAGGGGAGAGAAACATAAGAAAATAAGCCTGATACTTCAAGCTGATTTTCTTCTTGAGATAGTCGTCGTTTCTGGGTGAGCCTAAGAGTGGAGAGGTGGATCCCAGAGCATCTGCTGAGAGACTGGAGCACTAAAGAGAGCTGCTGGCTGCCACACTGAATTGGAAAGATTGTCTGTTTGTTTTTTGAGACAGGGTTTTTCTGTGTAGCCCTGGCTGTCCTGACCCTTGCTCTGTAGCCAGGCTGGCCTTGAACTTACAGAGATCCACCTGCCTCTGCTTCCCGAGTGCTGGGATCAAAGGCGCGTGCCACCACCACTAGCCTGGGTCGATGTTTAAGAAACACAGTTCCAGGGGTTGAGATTTCCTGCACCCTACATAGGCATGAAGGCAAACCTCAAAGCATGGAAACCTCTAAGACCTAGACACAGTTCCAGTGGTTTGCTCTCTGAATGAAGCTAACCTTTTCTTGTATCCAGAAGCTAACTAACATTCTCTCTGCAACAAGGCCATCCACTCAGACCTTGGACCACCATGCTGTCCTATCTTTGGGGGTACACCAGACACATCTAGAGTGAGAACTAAAGATGGGGAATAAAGAAACACATTAGGAGCTGACCTAGCAAAATAAACAGGTCCTAGTTTACAAACAGGGCCACCTTTTCTCCTTCTCCCAGGTAATCTGTCATACAAGAGGACCTGACCATGACACCACCACTCCCAGCTTTTAACGTGGGTACTGGGGATCTGAACTCAGACCCTCACGCTTGGGAAGCAAGCACTTTATCTGCAGATTCATCTCCCCAGTCAGTCCCTTTTGTGGAACTGGTCACAACTGAGACAGGATCTTTATAGCTCAGGCTGGACTCAAACTCACTATGTAGCTGAGGATAAACTTGAACCCCTGATCCTCCAGTCCCTACCTCCCTATGATTGAGAGTACAGGCATACAGCGCCACACCCAACCCACAGGAATGTTTCTTTACTCCTTCGTGACTGTTTCACAATTCCAGGCTTTCCCCAGACTTCTGGAACCTTGAACGACTTGCTGCTCAGTGCTTGAAGTTGTACATGTAAGAGGTTTAGAGAGGAGATAATAAAGGTGGAAAAAAGGAGAATCCGAGTCATAGTGCAGACCAGACTGAAGGCAATGAGTGTAGTCACTGATATTCCTCTCTTGTTTTTCATCAGAGACTGGAGGAAAACAGGGCAAAACTTAAAATTAAGGTAAACCTTCCCAAGACCTAAATCAGCCCACTTTCTTAGGATTTTTCTCCCACTTCACTTTTCCCAATTTCCTCTGTAGACATTGCAGTTCGTGCCCTACCCTTAAGGTGTCCTGAGAGTCACGCACTCTCTCCTGTCTTTTCCCTAGGCCTGGCCTGGCACTTTCCCTGAGGTAATAATATCTGGAGCCAAGGCCAGCATAAATGAGGCTACAAGAGGCCCTCTCCCCTGGCGGCATTGAAACCCCCAGAATGAGAGGGTTCTAACCTCACAAGACCTCCACGGGGAGGTACTCGTTCGTTCCCTGTAAGTAGGCCTTTGGGCACCGCATTTGTACGACATGCACATTTGAAGACAAAAACAAGGAGAGGATTTTTATTCTGTCTCTCCTTTCCCACAATCCCTTTGGGCGACGAAGCAGTTAATGCAGCGTTCCTCCTCTTGGCTGGAGTTTTCATGTTTTATTGGCACAGTTTTATCCCTGGAGACAATGGCAGATTGTTTCTGCTGTGCGCAGAAGGATCTTGTTCTGGCAGGCAGGCAACAAGCTCCACATCCTCTGCAAGAAGCATTGCATGTGTTTTGTTCCAACCTGACTTTCACGTCCCTTCCACAGGCAGCGTCATTCCAGCCTGCCATGTGCGCGTGCACAGAACTGAAACCAAGAAGACTCGAAAGCGCAGTTGAAGCAAACCCCGGGGAAAGAGGCAGCTCCTGAGATCCTAGGGCAGAGATGCTTCCGAATGCCTGCTCTGATCCTGTCACCTGGCTAAGGAGAGCCCCCTTAGCTGCCTTCAAACAGCGTGTATTGGGCAATCCTAACTGCAGCAATCAGTCTTGATGAGCTGCTCTGCCAGCAGGTAGGAAAGACATTTAAAGCAATACGGTACTCCCTACTTTAGCAGGAAGGTACATCCCCACAGCCGAAAGCACCCATCCACCCAGGCCATAGCCCCATTCTGAGCATCAGCTACACTGTATCTTAGAAGAAAACAGGCACCCAAAGTGGCCTCACTAGGCTGCTCTCTAGGGGTCAAGAAATCAGAACTAAGAACAGCTAATCACCAAGACTCCCATAGAGCCATAGCTAACAAAGAACAAAATGTTGTCGTTTATTAGATCTTAAAATGTTTTCGAAGCTGAGCGTGGCAGCACATGATTTTAATCCAGGCACTGGGGAGGCAGAGGCAGAAGGACTGCAAGTTTCAAACAATGATGGACTACAAAACAAGACCCTATCTCAAAAGGAAAAACATTCTAGGAAGACAGAATTTAAGGAAAAAATCCAGTCAAGGTTAAGGGCTTAGCAATGGTCACAGAGTGTAGTGGTAGAGTTGGGTATTTAAACCCATTTGCCAGGTAGAAAAGACAAGTCTTCTATGTAAAAAAAAGAGCTATTGCCTTCAGAAGGTGGCATGCAACTCCCTAATGGTAGTCGTGTATCTTTCCTCTTTCTATGTGTGTATATGCATGTATTTATCTGTGTACCTGTTAGGGGACGCATGTGCACATGTATGTGCAAATCAGAGATCAACAGGCGTTTTCCTAAGTAACTCTCTACCTTCTCTTCGAGATGGAGTCTCTCACTGAACCCAGAATTCACCCATTGGCCGGACTGCCTGACCAGCAAGTCCCAGCTCGTAAGCCTGTCTTCCCCTCACCTGTCCAATCCTTGTATCTCAAAACCACACAACTTGTTTGATGTCCCAGGTAACTGCTGGAGGGGAATTTACCTCAGCATGGGTGATGCCTTGCATCTCCTCCTTTTCTGCGTTAGATGATATTTACATGAGGCTCTGATCTGGAAGCTTCTGAGTAGTTGCTACAATGAGTTGGGTTAAGACCTTGGGGGCTGTTAAAGATGGAATGAATGAATTTTATATGGGAAACATTAATTTGGGGGAACATGGATGGAATAGTAAGGTTTAAATGTGTCATAATTCCAGTCTCTGGTGCTGTCATTGTGTCAGTATTAAAAGATGGGACCTTGAAAGGTGGCTAGGCCAGGAAGGTCCCTTCCTTGTGAATGACATCACGTGTCCTCACGAGGGGCACAGCAAAGGGAGCTGGTTGTTCCTTGTCCTTCTGCCGTCTTCCACGAGGGGGCACTGTAGGAGGGCACCAAGCAGATAGAATGCTAATATACTGATTAGGGGATAGGTAGTCGGTCACAGCAGCACCAATGGAGCACACACTAAAACACAATGTTTTCGATAAAAGCAACAAGGTGACAAAGTTCAAAAGTTCCCTTGTCCGGTGACGGCAGATGAAAGGGAAGCCACTGGGCCTTCAGCTGTTCTCACGCTGAGCGACGGGATACAGCAACACATCTGTCCCCGGTGGTGCCCTTCCCACACACAGAAGTTATAACACTTTAAGTGTGCAGGCCTTAATAAAACTGACAGAGGAAAAAGGAATCAGTCTGAGGTAACTAATTAGGCCCGTTGACTACTCTGAGACGCTGGGATGCTTTCGATGAGCCGAGCTGCGCTGACTGAGGGTAAGGCGTCCCACTTCTATGTGAGGTTGTGTGAGCAGATTCTGGAGCACGAGAAGTCACCAGAATGTTGGTCACAAGCTGACTTTGACGGGGTGAACAGGCTTTACATTTGTTTATCCAGCAGCTAAGCTGTGACTACTGTCTACCGCAGTGTAAGTGCCCAGGGCTAAGCCTTCCTGTAGTGTCTCTGGTTTTGTTTCCTCTGTTGTCTTTGGACTTCCCTGGTGACTCCTTCTTAAATAAGAGGTCAAAGCAACAGCCAAATCCAGTGTTTAGGACATACATTTTCCTGGAAGTGGGAGAAAAAAAAGTTCTATCTAATAGCTTTCTGAGTCAGCATTCTCATTTAAATTTAAAGTCTGTAGTTGTCCTTGGGAAACTGAAACAGGAGAATTGCCATTGAGCCCACAGCTATATTAGGCTAGATATCAAGGCCCTGTATTTTTTAAAATAGTTATTAATTAAAAAATTGATTTTATGTTACAATATTTTTTCTCTGATAAAATTATAATAACACCGTTGGTATGTGTCAACACTGTAAGAATATTCTTGCAGTAAAAATGAGTGTTCTTCCTGTGGTGGCTTGAATGGAAATAGACTCGTATGTTTGAATGCTCGGTCCATATATGGCGGAACTTTTAGGAACTAATTAGGAAAATTAGAACATGTGGCCTTGTTGGAGGAGGTGTGTCATTGGGGGGTGGGCTGTGAGGTTTAAACATCCAGTGTCATTCCCAGCGTCTCTTTCTCTGTTTCCTGCTTGGGGATCAAAACGTAAGATCTCACCTACTGCTCTAGTGCCGTACCTGCCTGTTGCTTTGCTTCCCACCATGATGGTCACAGTCTCTAACCCTCTGCAACCGTGAGCCCCCGAATGAAGTATTTTCTTTTATAAATTGCCTTGGTCATGGCATCTTACCACAGAAGTAGAAAAATAAGACAGCCCCTAATGTAGTTAGTAAATCATGCTGAGATTAATATATACATTGGAAACTTTCCCCACCAAAGGCTGATAGTTAAGCTTTCATACATGGGTATTTTCTGGTATTTGATTTGAATATGTAAGGCAGGATGTGATTTTTGACAAGGTTCCTAGACTGATAGTTACATAACAGACTTGATCTCATAGTCTGCAAACTCAGACTCTGGAAGGAGTTTCTATCTCCATATGAATTTCTTCTGGGAATGATGACTAAATTAAAGCTCGTCAAGCATAACTTCTCGAAACAGTTCTGAAATTTTTCTTCACCCTCTTTTTAATTTCTACAAGGCGGCATCTACAACATAGACGGATCCACACAATACCCAGGGACTAGCATCAAAGGGCACCAGAGACCGTGGTTATCCATGCATACCGGCATTTTCTGTTTGTCCTTCCTCTCGCTGGTCTCTAATGCAGGACAATGATCCATTCCAATACCTACCACTGCCCATGGTCCTATCTTGCTTTTTAGATAAACTGGACAGTTCCTCTGGGTCAACTTTGTATAAACCTCGGAGCTCTGCTGGTCTAAAAACTCTTTCCTGAATCCCTGGATGATGATGTTTTCTCTCTCTCTCTCTCTCTCTCTCTCTCTCTCTCTCTCTCTCTCTC
>LOJH01047335.1:0-13231 GCA_001685095.1 Ellobius talpinus
CATTATAGGGTTAGCAGAAACCTGGCTCTAGAGAAATTTCCAGGAATCCACAAGAATGAACTAATCTAAGACCCTAAGCAGTAGAGAAGATGGTGCCCTAACTGGCCTTGCCCTGTAGCCAGACTGATGTTTATCTTAAATATCACCATAGAACCTTCATCTAGCAACTGATGGAAAGAGAGGCTGAGACCCACATCTGAGCACTGGACTAAGTTCCCAAAGTCCAGTTGAAGAGTGGAAGAAATGAGAATATGAGCAAAGAAGTCAAGGCCATGATTGGTTTAACCACTGAAACAGTTTACCTGAGCTAATAGGAGCTCACCAACTCCAGCTGGACTGGGAAGAAATAAACATAGGCCCAAACTAGTCCCTCTGAATGTGGTTGACAGTTGCATGGCTGGGGCAGACTGAGGGCCACTGTCAGTGTCACCAGGATTTATCCCTACTGCATGTACTAGTTTTGGGGGATCCTATTCTCTTTGGATGTATACCTTGCTCATCCTAGATATAGTAGGGGGGGCTTGGACCTTCTACAAAGCAATTTGCCTTACCCTCTCTGAGGATTAGATGGGGGTTGGGTGGGAGGGTGTGTAGAGAGAATGAGAGGAAGGGAGGGACTAGGAACGTGGCTTGGTTTTTTTTCAATATAATAAATTTAAAAAACAACAAAAAAGAAAAACAAACAAACAAAAAACAGAGAACTGCAGGATGAAGAGGTCTCCCCTCATAAAAATTTCAAATAAAAGGAGATATTCTTGCATCTGTAAGAAAACAGGCTTAGTTACTATATTCTCTGTATATGACTTAGACTATGTAATTAGAGTCACAATGGTTCTGGGTAGATGTAGCAGATTAATTAATGTCTCCAGTCAATCTATCTCAACTCTTGGAGAGTAGGAAGTGGAAAATGTGTGTCTCTTTCTGAGAGCTGTGAGAGGCCTTACATTTTCCACTTCTTACTCTCCAAGAGTCTGCAGAGGGATTTGGAGACACTTTTCTGTCAGTGCCTGTAGAACCAAGGATCCAACATGGTTAGATTTACTATAGGCGATCTATTTTCTCATTGAAAATGTAACAGTTTCTTAATTAAAGTAAACATTGCATCAGTCTTGCGGAGATATACTGGTACTTGTGATTTACTTAAAGAGGCAAGTAGTTTGTTTCTTAGTAGCTTTCTATTTATTATTTTCCTCTATTTTTAAATCTTGACCTGCAGTTGAATAATACATCCAGTTCTGCAGCCCAGCATGCTTTAAATATCAGGAACAATGGATAACAATTCTAATTTAAATTTTCTAATCCCTTTGATTCAGAAGGTTATCTTCATTTAGAGGCCAAACTTAATAAACTCACCACTGTTAAGTCATAACATGAAATAAGTATTTTTGCAGCAATTCTATTGCTTTCCATTTGCTTAAAATGGAAATCATGTTTGTTCATAATGTTTAGCCAACAATGGTACTTACTAAATGTCTTTTTGTGTAAAATTATATTAATAAATAATTTACATAATAATGTATAAGACAACAAAATATTTCTGATCTTTTATAAATGTTGGTTTTTCTTCACTTACAGAAATCAATCCTGCTCTTAGAAAAGCACACACTGCTGTATGCCTGGAAATTTTGTTAGCTAAATGCCCAGCTCAATCCTGCCTTGACTTTGCAGGTTCCAGGGAATTTGGTTGTCAGTCATTTTGCTTGGATCCAAAGACTTTTCCAACAAACATTTGTTTGCTCTTAATTCCATTTCCTCTGGTCACTGAGTGACTGAGGTTCAGTTTCCTAATTCTCCAAAGTCTAACTTCTCACATTTTAGATATTTGTCCTTTCTATGATTGAATTTCTCAATTTCATCTTGTTGACCACAGTACTGACTTGTCAGTTCATCAGTGATTTGGTTTATAGAAACATTAACTTGATTGAAATATGAATTTTGATATTTTCAATTAAGCATCTATCCAGTGCTTTTGCCTTTTTCTTCACTGTCATTGCCATCTTTATTATTTTGTGTAGAAGTGTAACTTTAACGTATTTGTGCATGTCTGTGTTTGTGTATATATACATGTGTGCTATTATGTGTGCGTGTGCAGGTAGTTAAGCATATGTGTGTATATGTATTTATGTGTTTAGCTCAGAGGCTGGCACTCAAGTCTTCTATCATCTACTTGAGGTTTTGAGACATTGTCTCTTAGAGAACCTGGAGCTTGCCAATTGCCTATGCTAGCTGGCCAGCAAGCTCTAAACTCCCCATCTAGCATGCCAATTAGATATGTAGTTTTGTGTGTGTGTGTGTGTGTGTGTGTGTGTGTGTGTGTATGCACTAGGGATCCAATTCAGACCTTACTGGTTTGTGTATCTCCCTAGCTCCTCTAGTTCTTTTACTTTGGACCTTTACAATCTTTGAGTGTTCTTTAGATTGGAAGCCTGTGACCACGTTTCTTTCAAGAAGAAACATGTAGGTGGGCAGCTGTCCTGGATTTTCTTTCCTTCCTATTGGTGGCTAAAGATACCTCTTCCTTGAATGAGAGTTCTGCCAATGTCCAGGAGAGAATTTACCATTAAGTCTGAACTCTGAGTTGAGAGGGGAGAAGTTATAAATTCTCCAGGAGAGAATTTACCATTAAGTCTGAACTCTGAGTTGAGAGGGGAGAAGTTATATACAGAACAAGTTCCCACTCTCTCTCAACCCATGGAGATGCTGGCAGCTGCTGCAGAGTGTCTCCCAGCCACTTCAAGACTAGTTTTGACCTCTTCAAACCAGTCCACTCCCCATATAATATCAACTTCATAATATTGTCTTTTTTTGCCTGAATGCTTTATTGTTCATCTTAAGATGCAGAAAAACACTCATTTTTTACTCATGCTATTTGTTATTCATAAATAAAAAACAATGAGAAAAATCAAATAACCCCACTCACAAGCCCACAATTTTTTTTGGCAAATGAAGTAGAAATATTTTGGGTTACATTCTTCAAAAAGGGAAGGAAATTATTCCCTTAGCTGATGCCTGCACACATTTGACTTTTATTTATAGTCATGTTTATAGATACACACTATTATTTGAATTCGTGATTTATATTCACTTAATTGTATGTCAACTTAGAATGTTATCTAAGATTTAAGAATTCTCAGCTAAGGAAATTAGATATATATCCAACAAATTTTTCAAATGATTAGTAGATGCATTGAATAATAAAATATTAGCAGGTGATTCATTTAGCAACCTTTCCGAAAAACGCCTTGTGATTTATGTCTTGATTTGAGATTAGATGAACAGATCTGATCTAGAATTGTGAAGGAATTCCTTAGCCATGCCAGCGCCACATCTGATAACAATAACAGTGCTTCAAGATATCAGTCTTTTTTGAAGGTACTGTGAGTTGTTCAACTTATTTTTTTGTTCTTAGGCTTTTACTATCCTGCTTCAGAATTTATGGATACTTTCTTCTAGAAGAAAGGTGTTTGATGGGCCAATTTTGAAATCTAATTACATTTTCCTTGTGCCAGCAACATAAGCATTATTATATGCATCACTCAGCTAGTTCATTTTCTGATAAAAACAAATGTTGCTCAAACTCAGCTTCAATAGCTGATTTGTTCATTTATGTTCTCAGTAGGCATTGTCTTCACTTAACCCAGATGGAAACTCCCTCCTTCCGTAAGAGAATTACTATCATCTCACTAATCTACCTTGATTGCTTTCGTTACTGACACGTTCAGTTCTTATTTGTCAGTTATTTTTATTAGTTTAATTACTTGGTATATGTCGTAAGGGGTTCTGACATTTCTAATAGTTAATATGTGCAGCAAAGAAAAGCCACAGGCAAATTAACTGAAGTGTAAATAGAATTCAATCACAAGAGCTGCTCAAATGGAAGAGATGACATCTTTATTGGTTTATCCCTATTTAAATGAGATCAAAATCATTCTAGTGATTCAAAATTTATCTAATATTCACCCATGTGCCATGCTGTAATAGTTTATAGCACACATAAGGGGTTTCTGTGGTGATGTAATTTGTGTAGCCATAAGGACAGGAAGGAATAAAAGAATGAAGAAGGAGCAGAAAAGGAGCTGGAAGTTCATGTATGGCTTGAATATCAGATTGGAAACAGATCAACTAGACAAGTCCATAGCAGTTATATCTTCCCCTTCAGTAGAGGCTGATGGACTGACAATTACCTAAAAGGTACTGCTGATGCTCTGGAGGAGCCATGATAATAAAGTCACAATTAGCTTCACGGGCTGCTTCTGCTTCTAACTACAGCAGTGATTCATGAAATAAAGACATTGACAATGTAGGAAAAGTATTTTTTAAAATCCCTTGCATATAACATCAGAACATATATTTCTAAAATATATGTGGAAAATGGACTACAAAGTCAGAAAAGAAAAAAAAAGAACACAATTTTGACTTTGTAAAGCCAAAGAAGGAAAACCTAGAGAGTTATCCAGCGCAGAGACACACATACACATTTCAGTTAAAGGACCTTCATTAAGATTTACTTTTATTTGTTGATGTGTGTGTGTATGTGTGTGTGCATGTGTGCGTTCATGTGTGTGTCTGCATGCTCCTGTGCTTGTGCATGTCTCTGTGTGCAGGTGCCTCTGTGGATCGGAAGTGGGTGCTGGACTCCTTGGAGGTCTAGTTAAGGACAGTTCTGACCCTAAGGCAATAGTAGAAATGTGACTCTGAAACAGTGGTAAGCAGGCTGCAGCCTTGAACTGTGACTGCTTATCATTAAATATTTTCTATTGGTAGCTTAATTTTAATAGAGCATTCAGGAAAACACTTTATAAGTTTTTTGGTTTTGAAGATAAGTCTTGTTCTTGTAGCCTGGGCAGTCTTCGAGGCACCTTGTAGCTCGGACTTATCGCATAGCAGGGACTTCTGCCTCTATTGCCCCCATTGGCTGGATTAGAGATAGGTGTTACCATTCTCTATCATAATTTCTGTATATTGTTTCATTTTAGTGTAAATTTTAGTAGAAAAATATTTTAATGTTCCAAAGGAACCACGAGATTCCCCTAGAGTACATTAAGACAAAAGGTAAAAAAAAACATAATTCAGTTTACAGATTTGTCAACCAAGCCAATTCATTTTTTAAAAGACAAGTTTATAGATATACAGGTGGGACTATTAAAATATTAGTTGAATAATATATGCATATATACTATTTGGTGCTATATAAATGTAAATATTTATATAAATGGGAATTGATGTTTTAGCAAGAAATATTTGCTTCTGTCATAATTATTGACTTGATATCAAGGTGAAAACTTTTATCAAACTTATTATTTGTTTTTCTATATCATTTGTTCAAATTTTCAGTAATCTAATTAGCTCACATTTTCCACTTAAATTTAGTTTCTAGTCTTAAGATTTAATCTGGAATCTAGAAATATAGTTATTAAATTATCTCCACATATGCACATGTACAATATGGCTCGGTGGTGTGCCACAAGGTAAATATGTTTTGGTTTTATTTATGCAGTCAAGAAATGCTGAAGGCAGGTGGCAAACACATGTCTTCCTTTCACATTATATAGTGTGCCTCAGTTCTAACCTGCTCAGCACATAAGCTTCATGCCAATAATGACTTTGATAATGGACCTTCCAGATAAAGTACAAAATGAGGTGTGGTGCTGTGATTTATACTTTGATTATATCAGTTTTAAAATTAATCAAGCATTGTGATATTAAGAACAATAATTTGTAATTTAAAATCAAATGCTGTCTAAGGAGAGAAATATGAAATTTTAAAGTAAGAACTTTGTGATTTCAGTTGATTTTAAGCTTAGATTAGTATGAGTGTCTACCTCTGTACAGTTATGATTTTAACAAATGAGATAAGCAAAGAGTGCTCAAAATTCATGAGCAACATATAGTCACGATGTTACTTTTACTATTTAAACACTACAACTCAAAGCTCTATAGAGAAGATATAACATATTACTCAAAGCACATTGATCATTCGATATGTGACAGTTTTAGATATATAATACCTTATGTGTAATATATACTGTCAAGTTCATACCATACCATTATATACCATAATAACAATAATGATATTGGATATAATTTTAATAAAATTAATTTTATGCAGAAAATGTAAGGTGTGATAGATTTGCTCCATCACTTTGCAAGGTGGATGTGTTTTTGTGGATTCAAATTTGTATTTGACAAGATGCTGAAAAAGCAGAGAGTGTAAGGAAATAGGCAAGATGCTAATGTCATTGTACCTGGAAGAAATGACCCCTGAGTCTCCAAGCTGTTAATGAAAGAATTAAGTTTGTAGTCTTCATTTTTTTTACCATAATTGTTTTTAGTAGTCCAGTTCTAAATTATTTTATATTTTTGATTAGTCATAGTCAAAATGCTTGGACTCACAAGATGTTCACAAAAAGCTGTTATATTTCCAGAATGAATGTTTTCTGGTCCTTTTCTTTTGGTATTCAATTATAATTTCATTATATTTTGACAAAGATTACTTAAGAATAGCATTTTTTAAATGAATTGCCTTATTTTAAACCATCCACATGGGCCAGTGAGATGGCTCAGTGGGCAAAGACATTTGTTGCCAAGTCAGATACCTTGAATTCAGATCCACAAGGGAGAAGGAGAAAACTGACTCCCAAAAGTTGTCCTCTGGCCCCACATGTGTGCCATGAGAAGTACATGTACACACACCCATAAACATGAAAGTGATTAACTGCAAATTGTTTTAATTAAAATAAAAAATATACATAGATATATGTACTACAACAATATATGTTTAATACACACATATATAATATAAGTGTAAATAAATATGTATACATCAGTGTATTTAATGCCATATAATTTTAATAATTATACCATATATATCTTACTTATTGTTGGTTTCTCGGTGTTTATCTTTTTAGTTTTGTTAAATTGCCATACAGAGATCTGTTTGGGTGAAAACAGAAGTAGGGAGGATCTGGCAGAAGTTGTATTACATGAAAAAATGTTTTGCATAAAAAGGATTAGGTATTTCCACATCCAAAATAGTCCAAAGAGTTGTCACTTGGAAATTATTCTATGCATTCTGTTAATAGTCCATCCATTGATTCTATAGTGCCTCAAATTAATGTAGCTACATCAGATGGTAGGTTTTGTTTCTGTATTTTTCCATTCATTCCTGTTATTCAGTTTTCTTTAAAGCTTATCTATAGTTCTTGTGAAAAAGTGTGCAGCAGGCTTTTAAATTCTTTCTGACAACTTTCACTCCCATAAGAAATCTTTTTTCCCCCTTTTTTTTTAAAATATTTTTGGTTGTCAGCCTAGCCTTTAACATTAAGCCATCTCTCCATCACTTTTTCCCTTTTTAAAATAATTCTTTCTTTTTTCTTTTTTTTAATTTTTAAAACAATCTTATTTTACATACCAATCCCAGTTCCCTACCCCTCCTCTCCTGACACTCCCCTTTGGCTTCTCCCCAATCCTCACCCATCCACTCCTAAGAGACCTAAAAGAAGGTGAGGCCTCCCATGGGAGTCAACAAAGTCTGTCACATCACTTGAGACAGGACCAATGTCCTGGTCCTGTATCCAGGCTGAGCAAGTTATCCCTACACAGGGAATGGGCTCCAAAGAGCCAATTTATGCACTAGGGATAAATACTGTTTCCACTGCTAGTGCCCCCCCAAAACTGCCCAAACCATACAACTGTTACCCACATCCAGAAGGCCTTGCTTGCTCTTATGCTGGTTCCCCAGTTGTCAGTTCGGGGCCATTGAGCTCCCACTAGCTCAAGTCAGCTGTTTCTGTGGGTATTTCCACCATGGTCTTGCAAGGTCCCTTTGCTCATAATATCACTCCTCCCTCTCTTTTACTGAACTCTAGGAGTTCGACCCAATGCTTAGCTGTGGTTCTCTGCATCTGCTTCCATCAGTTACTGGAGAAGGTTCTTTGAGGACAATTAAGGAAGTTATCAATCTGATTACAGGGGAAGGGCAGTATAGGTACCCCCTCCACTATTGCTTATATTCTTGCCTGGTATCATTCTTGTGGTTTGCTGGGAGTTTCCCTAATGCCTGGTTTTCTCAGTAACCCAAGAACAGTTCCTTCTTTCAAGGTATCCCTTTCCTTGCTCTCTCTAACTGTCCTTTAGCCAATTCGATCTTCTGGATCCCTCATGTTTTCCTCCCTGCTTTGCTTCTCCCCTCCACATTTCCTGAAATCTTCATCCTTTAAAATTTATTGGAATTAATTTTTTAATAATAATAATAATAAATAAATAAATTATTGGGATTTCCTCTAGGAATATTTCCCCATTATCAAATTTGAGAGTCTCGATGGTTTTATTTTAATTTTCTGTCTGTGATATGTTAAAGTATTACTTCTTTTCTTTGTTTTGAAATTAAATAATAAGTATTCATTTCTGTCTACATTTTTTTCTTTCTTTAGAGTGGTTCCTTCTGTCCTTCATCTACTACTGACCTACAGTCCTATTCTATATGCTTATTAGAATTAAGAATGAAAGAACTCAACTTTAGAAGAGGTTGTCAAGTTATTTATTTATTTATAATTTTTAAAATATAATTAAATGTTTTACCTTTACTTCTACTATCTCCAATCCCACCCCTGTTCCACCTCCTTGCTTCTCAAATTCATGGTCTCTTTATCTTTAATTATTTTTGCTACATATGTATATAAATGTAAAAATATGTAGATATGGAATGCTGACTTTTTAGTGTTGTTTTTATGTGTGTTTTTTGAACTGATACTTAATACTGGATAAACCACTAGGGGACTTGTGTCTGGGGAAGATAAGTTCCTCATTTCTCATCAGTTGTTATTTGCCCGTAGTTCTTGATCTAGGAGTGGAGTCCTATCAGATGTCTTCTTTCCAAGTTAGCATGTCTATTGGTGTTGTTGTTCTGGTCTCATTTAAGCAGCTGTATTGTTGAGGTATCATGAATGTGGCCTTTTCTAATTTATGGGAGACTTGCTATTCCTCTGGTTATTACCATCTTTCTGCCATTTCTTCTGCTGTGTTCTCCAAGCCTTAGGTACAGGAGTTGTATTATAGATATATACATTCAGACTAGTCACCCACAATTGTTCTCTGCATTTGGGGCAGTTGTGACTTCCTATACTGGTTTATATGTTTTGTGAAAAGAAGCTTCTTTGATATTGGGTGTGCCACCTTTATCTATGAGTATAAAGACAGGTATTTGAAAAGCAACTAGGAGGTACTATGATCTAGGAAAATGATAGTAGTAGGTTCTCCTCTAAGATCCACAGCTTCACTAGCCCTGAGTAGATTACTAGGTTTTTGGCACCAAGAGTGATTTCCCACATATTGAGTAAGGCTTAAGTCCAATTAGATAGCTATTGGTTACTGCCAATACATTAGTATCACTAATGAATCTTTGGGGATATCTTACTGTTATGGTTTGAGTGAGAATGACTCTCATAGTCTCATATGTTGGAATATTTGGGCAACATTTAGTGGAAGTGTTTTAGAAGGATTAGGGGTGTGGCCTCACTGGAGGCAATGTGTCGTTGGGGGCTATGTTCGGTTTCCCAAGGCCATGTCTATCCAGTTAGCATTCTCTGTCTCATGCTTATGGATCAAAATATAACTGTAAACCAGAAATAAATTCTTTTATTCTGAGTTGCCTTGGTCATGGTGCCTTATCACAGCAATAGAAAAGCTATCAAGACACTTGCCATGCCAGTAACTGTTGTAGTTTAATCTAGTTGTTCTGTCTCTTTTCAGTGGGAGAGATGTTCATAATATTAGACTTTACATATTTCAAAATAATAGGGAAAGACATTTAGTTAAAGTAGTTTAAAAAGATAACAGAGTCAGGCATGGTGGTGCATGCCTTTAATCCTGATACTTAGAAAGCAGACATGGGCAAATCTCTGTGAATTTGTGTCCAGCCAGACCTACACAGTGAGACCTCATGTAAAAAATCATGTAACAGAATATTACAAGTACAGACCATGGGCCAGTACTCAGGATGCAGAAATTCACCTACAGCATTTACTTACTTGTGCTCTCTTTTCTTGGATGTCCAAATGTCTTTCAAACTTTCTAGGACTCAGTTAGAAAGGATTTGTAGGTATTCTTGTTGAGTACTTGCTTTTCAAAATTATTTTTGCTCTTGAAAAAAACACACCCTTTAAATCTATGAGATCTATATTATTATGCTTCACCCCAATTATTTTCTAGCTTAGATGTTCATTCCTTGTTCAACATGAGAAATATGTGATCTAAGTATTGTGAGAAGTCCTTAAAATTCAATTGACTCTCTCTGTGTAATGCATTTTGTATATCTATGGCATCAAAGAGTCACATTACTCCAAATTAGTTTTTTTTTTACAGCCATTATTTCTAAGACAAGAAGAAGTCAATTTCAATTCACTTTTTGTATGTTGCAGTAAATTGCTGTGCTTAAAATTTTAAAATAATGCATGAAATGTAATTACATGTGAACATAGGTAGAGGAAATAGCTAAAGACTTATTTCTAAATGTTCTGTGCCTGTATGACAGTTTGTACATAACAGTTCCCTTCCATTTGGCATCATTACACAAAATGTCATTGAGTATAAGAATATTTTATATATTTTATCTTAAGCACTTATAGTACCCTTGAGACTACAGAAACAAAAAAGGCAAATTACTCCAATCACAGCACAGTGTGCATTCCCTAGGCCCACTGGAACTGGTGACTTTGACATCTATGATTCTTTAATCTCATTTGCTATACTGCTAGAAAAGCTAAACATTTTTCAGGAGTATTAAGAAAATTTGCAGTAACTGGATATATATACTGGAATACTTTAATCACCAGTAGTGATACTGTGCTTCTTAAACCAATATGGAAAATGCTGTGTCCTAGATTTCTATAAGTGTATATGCTCATTTTTCTGGGGCCTGAATATTACTAAGTTTATCACACTTTCAGACAGTATGTGTGTTAAGGCAATCAGAAAACAAGAAACATTTTTTGTCTGCCTGATTCAAGCTGTTTTTAGTTAAAACAGAAATGGAGAAAAATGATGGCTGAAAGAGTATTTCAAGGAACTGGTTTGGCATCAGTCTGCTATGTTTCAAATATATGGATCTTACTCAGAGATCTTTGGCACTACACCAAGGATAAGGTCCACCTTCTGGGTATCTGAGGGGTACACTGATGAATGGTGGGAAAGGAGTTTTGAGAGACTGATGGAACATATGGGAGATTTAGCACCCCAACTGTCTCTCACTTTCATTTGGCACAAGGCGTCTTAACAATTTGTGTTTATCTTGTAGAGGCCAGAAGGCAGTGATTGAGTAAGTAATATAATAGTCTGAGGGTTACCTGTGTCTTATTGCCCAAGAGTGGCTGAAGTAGAACTGAGTTCTTTTCAGGGCACACCTATCTGGGGGCTCACTGTTGCCTATAATTTCAGCAACTCCACTGCTTGGGACACATACTCAGGTACACATATCCATGCACAAAGATAAATGTAGAGATACATTAAAAATTGAATCTTAAAAATATATGATGTGGGTTGCTTATATTGGTTAATGAATAAAGAAACTGCCTTGGCCAGATAGAGAAGAACTTAGGTAGACAGAGAAGGCAGAACTGAATTCTGGGAGGAAGAAAGTAGAGTCAGAGAGATGCCATGGATCTGCCACCAGAGTAAGACATGCTGCCGAAACTTAGCCAGTAAGCCACTGCCATGTGGTGATACACAGTCAATAGAAATGGGTTAAACTAAGATGTAAGAACTAACCAATAAGATACTAGAGCTAATGGGCCAAGCAGTGATTTAATTAATACAGGTTCTGTGTGATTATTTCAGAGTTAAGATACAAGCTGAAAGTTGCTAAAAGCTTTCCTCAAAGAACAAGCAAGAATGCCATTTAGAGTAAACGTGAGACAAATGTCATATATGGGCTACTTTAAGCCTAAATTTAATATTCTGAATTTAATATTTGCTGAATTGTAACTTTCACTAATACAGATTGCAATATATGCTTTGTTTCTACTTTGGGGTTAGAGTTTGGGGGTTAAATAGGGACCTTCACTGACAGTTGAAGTCATAGGTCACTTAGTATCAATACTCTCAGAGAGTACTGAATAATAACATAACCTGTTTAACTAAATAATTTTAAGCAATCAAAGAGCAACACATTCTTTTGCTTCAGTGAAAGCAGGTTTGGAAGAAATTTTTCCTTTTGAGAATATTAGCTGTTTTATCTTTTATTTTTTCTTGTTTTTTTGAATGAGTAATCAGAAAGACTTTATTTAGCAATATTTTGATACCATTAATGGTTTTAAAAACATTAACAAAATAAAATATTTAAACAACAATCATCACACCAAAGTTGAACAAGGCAAATCAACAGAAGAAAAAGAGCCCAAAAGACCCAATCAGAGACCCACTAATTCACACTCAGGAGTCTCATAACAATACTAAAACTAAAGCTATAATATATATGCAGAGAACTTAGTACAGTACTATGCATGCCCCCGGAATGCTACTTTAATCTCTGTGAATTCTTATAAGATTTTTTTCATGTTGATTTAGATGCCCTTGTTCTCCTGGTGTCCCTTATCACCTCTGACTTCGATATTCTTCCTTCCTCCTCTTTCATAGGGTTCCTGGCCACTGAGGAGTGGGATTTGGCAAAGACATCTAATATCTCATTTAGAGTTGTCTTCCAAATTTTAAGAATTATTGTGAGTTGTGGGAATTTTCTCTGAGCAATTTTTTTCATAACAAATTCTCTTCATTGTTTGGAAAAAATATTCTATTGCTTTTTCCTGAGACTATTGATTATGCTCCTTTTGTTTTTCATGCTTGTTTGCTTGCCCTATGAAATTTCTCTTCTCCAATGTCAATCCTATTTATTGAACTTCCTAGCATCAAGTTTCTCTGTAGCATTTGTCATGTCTAAGACATGTGTGAAAAGATTGCACCACTTATGATATCTCTAAATATTTAATAATTATGCATTGATGTAGAAAACTCATAGAATGTGTTCCATATTCTGATGTCATTAAGCAAAACATAGAAACAAAATATGAAGTAAATATGAACTGTTTTAATTTAGGCAAATTGTTTAAAAATACTGCAAATTCATTATGTATATCCATGTCTGGGGTTCAAGTAGGAGCTAGTGTGACAGATAATGTTCATTATCGCTGGAGAGATGGCTCAGTGGTTAAGAACATTGCCTGCTCTTCCAAAGGTCCTG
>LOJH01047336.1:0-13231 GCA_001685095.1 Ellobius talpinus
TATCTGTTTGCCACTGGTGTCTAGTTGATAGCTATTCTAGTTGATGTTTACAGAAAGGCAACAATCTCTGGGCTTTGCCTTTAATTTAGTATATTAGCCTGAGGAGAGCTCTTACCATATTGCCCACCGATAAAGAGTATCTCAATTAGTAAGTCATGCAGCTTCGCTGAGTAGGATTTAATGAGCCTGAACACTCCTCTCTGAGTCCCAGTCTGTCTTAACCAACGGGTCATCCCAAGCTTCCATTTCTCTCTCTTCTCATCAGTTCTGTACACACCAGACACCCCAACAACAGGCACAGTGTGCTGGGTTCTGGGTGCTCTGTGCTAGGAACTGGGGGTACAAAGGCAGGAGAAGAATGAGCACGTGTTACCAGGTGGTCTCTACCCCCACAGAGCTACATACTGCTGAATCCCTAAGGCAGTGTTTCTCAACCTGTGGGTCACCATCCCTTTGGGGAGGGGGTCAAACTTTCACAGTGGTCAAATATTAGATTCTTACATTACAATTCATAATAGTAATAAAATTACAGTTATGAAGTAGTAATGAAATAACTCATGGCTGGGGTCACCACAACATGAGGAACTGTATTAAAGGGTGCAGCATTAGGAAGGTTAAGGAGCACTGGGTCCACAAAGCCCTCCCCCAAGCACAACCATCTGTATGACATCACCACTGCCCAAACAAAAGCATGATGGTAGAAGTCTTCAACTAACAACAAACAGGCTGAGGATTGGCGCTCAGCGAAGGAACACTTGCCTAGCATGTGCAAGGCTCTAGGTTCAACCCCAGCACTGCCACAACAAATGAACAAAACAAACACAAGCCAGCTTAGTAACAGAGAAGGCTCCGAGGAAGCGGGCTGGCTTGGCTTCTGCCAAGTGTTCCTAACACTAAGCTCCTAACCTATTCTGAGCTGTCCAGGGAAGTCAGGCAGCCTCAATGGGAGTGGGGTGGGGTACAGTAAGCCTATCCAGGGCAGGCCCAGGGAAGCCTCCGAGACTTGAGGACCTGGTCAACCAGCACCTTTCAGTCCATTAGCTAGCTACTGTTCTAGGCGGTGAGCATTCAGCAGTGCACATAACTGGGAAATTCCCTCCCACGCTGCTTCATTCTGAGGGCAAAGAGGATCTCTGCCTGTTTTCCAGGGGATACCTGGACAGTGAGCTGTGCCCACCCTGTTCACCTGAAGCAAAACAGGGCAGGGTAGTAGGGAAGAAATGTCACTGGTGGAAGGGAAGGGAGATGAAGGGAGGGTGGCATCTGAACCACTCAGAGTCTGCCATGTGAGATGTAGGAGCAGCTCTGGCAGCTTCTGGGGTTGACAAGTTAGCTGAGGGGGTGGTATAAGTGACAGAGCTCACAATGGGGCAAGGGGAAAATGGACCTGCATGGCCTGCCAACCTACACCAGGTCAGTGGATACAGGCAGAGAGAGGTAATACTAGGGCAATGTCAGGAGATTTGGCTCACCAGAGACCACACTGAAGAAAGGCCCAAACACCAGGGAGCAGGTACTCCCCCTCCGCAAAGCCACAGTGTAAAGCCTCCTTGGGGAGGTAGAGGGAGGTAGGAAGCCCCTAAAGTGATCTGAGTTCAACATGGCTATAGATATACTCCCAGAGTCGAGAAACCAAGGAGATTTAAGGTTATCTTGAAATACATACAAACACAGCTATCCCTCTTGCATATTAACAGTCCCGCATGAAAACACCGTGCCTACCGCTCAAGCGTGAACAAGACATGAGGGCCCACCTCTGAGGACCCCCCTGCCTCTGCTAACTCGCTCTGAGCACTGTCCTGTCCCTCTGGCTGCTACAGTGATGCTGTCCCTCCCTCACCTGCAGTCCTTCCAGCCCCACTGACTTGAGCGACTGCCCAGAATCTGGAAACTGGTATGGGGGTCGGGGAAGAGAGGGACCCTGATGAGACATCTCTGGGCATCTGCCACTCAGGGACAGTTCCTGGATTGCGATGGGACTGGAAGGAAGAGCTCAGTGGATGCTACCTGGGTCTGGCCAAGGCCCTGGCACATAACCTCGCTGTGCTCCAGACACTCTCTCCAGCTCACCGTGTTTGTGCACCCCTTCCTGTCACACAGCACTCTCTCCAGCTCACCGTGTTTGTGCACCCCTTCCTGTCACACAGAACCTTAGCTAGCATAACAATCAGGTGTCAGCCAGGGATGGGGGAATTCTCGGGAGCTTTAAAAGGCAACTCTGCAGGCAATGAACCCAGCCGTGAACTCCAAGCACTTCACGGTGCAGCGCAGGCCACCTTCCTTTTAAAGCTGTGATAGATGTTCTTTGAAGATGCTTTTAAAGCATATGCAGAAAGCACAGGATGAAAACCCCAAGGATGGCTGCATTCTACTTAGGGGCATTTCAATGCCACTTACTCACCAGGAAGCATTTAAGGAAGTACTCACTATATGCTAAGCAAAGGGCATAGGTACAGTGTCTTGCTAAGCAAGATGTGACCTAGCTCCCAGAATTACAGTCTAGTGTGAGGAAGCAGGGCCTGCTCCCTTGTGCCTGGGGAGGAACAGTAGCAAGCTGTGCCTTCTGCATGCCTGGGAAGGCTTCCTGGGAGGAGGTGCATCCTAGCTGAACCCAGACAAGTAGGAATCAGACAAATGAAGGGGAGTGGCAGGTGGTGACAAGGCCAGAGATTATACTGTCTGGGAAGCAGTGTCCAAGTTGGACCTCCATGTAGAACAACGAGGAAGGCAGTGACAGGTGACCCTCTCAGGTGAGCAGAGGCCAGTGCAGGACACATCCAGGAACCTATCCCACTGTCTGTCTAACTCACTTAATTCCCCACCTTTGCTTTGTAACGCAGGAAGCCTTCTTTCAGCACAAGCTCCAGGCTGTATCCTGTCCCAGACTGAAGAACCTGGAAGGCTCCACAGTGTGGGAAGTCCTCAGTGTGGCTTATCAGGACACTGAGCGTCCAAGCCATGTTGCCCAGGAATATCCAGATTTATGATTATCCTGGCCAACACCAAGGCCAAGATGATTATTCATTCATTGTGTTCTGTCACTGTCTAGAGTGTCCCAGTTTGGACACTAAATATATGGCTCCTTTTTTTTCTAGGGCCCTGCTCGACTCTCTGGCTTTGCCTGGCACCCTTCCTGCCATGCACTTAATCTTCAGGGCCTCCCTAAGCTGCTTCCAGTTTCTCAGAGTTGTCAGCTTTCCCTGACCCCTGCCCTTCTGCTCTGGCCTCTCACCTACTATTCCCCTGCCTGAGGCAGTCTCCCTTCCAAATCTTCACCCTGACCTTGGTCAGGTTATTTAAACCTTCTGTATGGATTTTGCTCGTTAATCTCAGAAAACTGTTGTGCAGATGAAAAGTAAAGACATTTCGGAGCCTACAGTAAGGCAACGCCTTGGCTGGCCCGTCTTTCAGCCATCGTCCACCCTTCTAGTTCTAGCCTGGACAGCACCTCCTCCAAAAAGCCTCCCTGATCTCCCAACACAAGGCTGGATGCCCTCCTGGCTACTACTTGTGTCCCCTCCCATTCTGATGCCCGTTTGTCCACTATGATGACTGTCATCTCCCATTAGCCCCAAAGCTCCTGAAAAGCAAAGACCTTGTTTATTTTTATTTTGTTCTTTGATTGAGACAGGACCCCAACATGTAACACTGGCTGGCCTAGAACTTGCTAGGTAGATCAGACCACCCTCCTGTTTCTGCTTCTCAAGGCTAGCTCACAGGTATACAGTGCCATTCAGCAGGGTTCTTGCTAATCACAGGCTATTTAGCAGGTGTACAATACCTGACACACAGCAGGTATTTGTAACTTTTGTGAGGTGGGTAATGTCCTCACTCTTGATAATAAACATACAGCCATGTGTTTCATTCAAATAAAGTCAGCTTGGGACCTACACACCTGGGAGAGCATGGTCAGTCTGATTAAAAAAAAAAGCCTGTCAACTTAGTTTATATTAAACTTGATTCTCCCAATTGGAACTGTCACTGGGGCTTGTATGACATTTTTCTAATGTACACATTCAGCAAAGTGATCTAGGTTGGATCACTTCTTGGCCTAAAAGTTCCTAAGCACCTCAGAAGTCAGCGCCATTCAGTGCTTCTTTAGCGGTTGAATGCTACATACACGGGAAGGAAAACTGACATTCTAAAATAAATTTGTATTCTACATTCTCTGGTAATTTCACACATGGATATGGTGTATTTGGATCATATCCACCCCTGCAAGTCCTCTATTTGAAGCAGTTACTGCCCTTATCTTGTACTCAGGTGGTTGGGCTTCTGTTCTGCCTGTTCACTCATTTCAATGAGAGCCTTTAATCAATTTATATTCATTTTGCAATATAAGTCAATCATTCTCATATTTTTGAAGAAGGAAAAAGGTAAGTATTAAATGGGTTTAATTGGATTTCTTAATACCAACCACATTACACAGTTACTATGTCGATAACTTCCCATATTTCTACCTGCAATGGTTTGAATAAAAATGGCCCCCATGAGTCCATGGGGAATGGCACTATTAGGAGGCGTGGCCTTGCTGGAGTAGGTGTGGTGGTGTTGAAGAAAGTGTGTCACTGGGGGAGGGCTGTGAAGTCTCAGATGCTTAGGCCTGGCCAATGTTGCTGTCACTTCCTGCTGCCTTCAGATCCAGATGTAGAACTCTCAGCTCCCTCTCCAGCACCATGTCTGCCTGCATGGTGCTGTGCTTCCTGCCATGATGATAATGGACTAACCCTCTGAACTGTAAGCCAGCCCCAATTAAATGCTTTCCTTTATAAGAGTTGCCATGGTCCTGGTGTCTCTTCATAGAGACAAAAACCCTAACTTCAGGTCATAATCCCAGGCATGCTTTACTAAGTTCTGATGATTGGCATAATGGCACTTTCAGGGAAGAGATGAAGGAACACAATAACTGTCCTCAAATAGAAGGCAGTGGGAAATGCTCTGGGTCATGATAAACACACGCAAATTTCTTACAGCTGTTTGGAAAAGCAGCATACATACTCAGAGTTGCCTAAGAGCGGAGTCCAAACCTGGTGCTGTACTAGTGGCAGGTTCACAATGATACCGGAGGCCATGTGCTTTTAGATGGGCTCAAAAGCAATCAGTGTGTCAGACACTGAGGTGTGCTACAAAGAACACTCATGGGAGAGAGAAAGGTGCCACTAATGGGAGGGAGGTGACTTGTGATTTGTGATATACAGGAAGGCCTCTCTGCCTCTGTAACATCATGGTGGGAAGAAAGTGTGAGACTATGCTGCGTGAGTAGGAGTAGGCGCGCGCGCGCGCGCACACACACACACACACACACACACAGCCTTCCCCAGAGACACCAGGAGTCATTTACAGCTGTCCTAAAATCTTACTGTGTACTGGCTTTAAAGGGATACTGGTTTCTGAAGCCCCAATAGTCTTTCGGACATAGGGGGATTTACGGGTAGCTTAGGAACCTTAGTCTGGGATCCACCTCACCACAAGGTCTGTTGCATGGTCTCAGAACGTAGAGGGAACATACATGCTTCATAATGGACAGACCTCTATGGTGGTTCAACTGCCCATGGAAGGCAGACTACTATGGTCAGAGAGAACAAGAAGACACCTGTAATTACATCACCCATGTTTCTGGGACAGTTGAAGAAATTAGTGCAGACATCAAAGTTGATGTGTAAGTGTAGTAGCAAGTCTTACATATTCCAGTACAATGAGCTTATGCTGGGAAGCCAGTGGACGGGGGGGGATGGCTGTTGCTCACTGATCAGGTTGTGCTGCCTGCCCATCGGAGCTCCAGCTCAGTTCACACCAGAGCAGACCAACCCAATCTTAGTGTTTAACACTCAGCTGCTAGCCTCCTATTAAACACAATTATCAGCCTTCATGTGACAGAGACAATGATCATACTATTACTGTTTTGCCTCAGAGCCATGCCAACTCTGCTGCCTTCTTTTCTTTGCTTGATTCAACACAAGGTCTCACTCCATATTCCATGCTGGCCTTGATCTCACAGCCGTTTACCTAGTCAGCCTCCTGGGAACTAGGGTTATGGGGGCAGAGACACCAAGCCAGTTTCTGCTGAGTCTTCTAAGGGCTGCACTTCCTTCCTTCCAATTCATAAAGCATCATGTTGGCCACTCCACTGATGGCATGATGTTATTCAGTGTGTGCAGCCAGTAGCAGGCACTCCTGGAGCTATACGCACAGGGCCTGCCATGCCTGTGAAAGGTTTAGAGTATTCAGTGGTCTGGACAATGAGAAGACTGCTCCCCCTGAGTGAGAGACAAACTGAGCACCCTCCGTTGCCCAACATAATGAAAGAATCACACCATCCACAGGCTGTCTGGGTTGCGGGCGGCACGGTGCACTGTTCTGCCGGTCCCTGCCTGCTCTGAGTGAAGACCACAGCAAGGTGAGGCTCTGCAGCAAGACTGGGCTACCAGACAAGCCTCACTGATTGCTGAGCTGTGGAGCACAGAGGAGCCAGTGGGACTGCAAGTGTTATCTGGAAGCTCTTCCTTCCCTGGTAGGAAACCACAGAGTGCTAGCCTCTCTTGCACTGGGCCAAGGGCATGCCTTGTGCCTTGATTACAATACACTTGAAAAACAACTCTTGGCTTGTAATGGGGCCCTGATAAGAGACTGACTGACTATGGAACACCAAGCAGCTGTGTCCCCTCACATAATGACTTTCATCTAATCTGCAGAGCACAGAGATGAACACAAACAGCAGAACCCCATTGTCAAATTAGATTGGTTCATATGACACAAGGTGAAGTCAGGTACTGAAAGCACCACAGGCAGGTGGCAAAGGTGCCATGCTACAGCTTCCATTCCTTCAGCTTACACCCACAGATTCACGGCAAGCTCCTCGCTACAGCTAAGGGAGGGACAAGGACAGGTTTCTAAGTAAGCCTGCAAAGCGCTGCTCAGAAGTGAAGGGGCCAAATTATAGCCCCGCTCAGAGTGCTCTGAGCATCAGTAGAGAGTCCTCTCCTTAGACAAAGCTGCAGACAGTACATCTTCATATGATACAAGGGGAAAGGTAAGATGCCTAAGAGAAATCAACAGGAACTCATGAGCAGTGACTGCAGGGTACTCATCAGGGGCTTGGGAAGAAGAAGAGAAGATTAGTGACAAGAAGGTAGGTAGACATAACTCTGAAGACATGTACTTGAGGCAAATACACCAGAAGTCTATGATGCCTGCCAGAATGCATCCACTGTGGAGGAGGTACTCAGACATCAGTGGGGAAATTCTCTATTTAGTCAGAGGCAGTGGTCATTCAGTGGGCTACGGCTGAGAAACAGGGATGTTATGACCTTGAATTGTCTAGCAGGTAAAGCTTCAACAACAGGAGCTTTCCCTCATTGGGGTGACCATGAATGGGTAATCCCCTGGCCATGAATGCTGACTGCCCAAACTGTTAAGGGTAGAGGATAATGCTGCACCTCAAGAGAGGAAAACAGTTAATCACCTGGTGCCAGGGCTGATTCACCTGGACCCCTTCCGCTCCTTGACTGCTATCCCTGCCTGCAGTCTTTTAGGACAAACCACACTGTCAGCGCTTTTACAGGTATTTCCATGAGTCTCACAGCACCCCACCTGCAGCACTGCAGAGCTCCATCCAGGAGATAAAAAGGAGCAAACACCTCCCAAGTCCTGTGCAGCAAAGTTCCAGTATCAAAACACAACAACGAGAATTTGAGAGATCATCTTAACATCACTTGAAACACAAATGTTAAACTCCTGAACAAAACACTGGTATACCAAATCCAGAAATAAGCAAAAAAGAGAATATACCAGGCCAATTGAGGTTTTCCCAAGGAATTCAAGGTTGTTTAAATATTTATAAATCAATAAGTTATAGAATTAATAGTCTAAAGGAAAGAAATCTGTAGGTGTCAATATAGACACTAAGTGTAGAAACTTTGAAATGCGGTCTTGATAAAACTGTTAATAAACTAGTGATGGGGATCTGCAAAAGCCTACAGTGCGTACTTCCTATTAGCTGGGGTTGACATCAACCTCTTGTAGATATGGACGAGGTCTTAGAAGCCCCTGGCCATGCTGTTACCCAGTAGTGTGTGAAGGAGATAGAGCCAAACACAAAGGATATAGAGCTTGCCAGTGAAAATCTAAATCTGCCATTATTCACAGATGATGTGGTTTTCAATATAAGAAACTTAGAAGAATCCGTACACCATTCAGTAAGGGGCTGGTTATAACAATCAATATACAAAAAATTAATTCCACTCATCTGTACCATCAACAAACAGAAAATGAAATCTATCAAATGCAGCTTCTTAGAATAGCCATGAAAACAAAGGCATGCCTCAAGACTTGAGGCAACTCCTGAGGCGGTAGCCATTGTAAATTGAAAATACAGCAAACTGACAACTCATTAATATGCCTAGCTGACCTGACATCCTGGAACATGGTAGAGCACCAGGGATAACACCCCCCCCCCGTGAGATCACAGGGCTCCCAGGGGACACGGGGTCCCACTGCTGGCCAGCACCACCACCAAGTAAGTGGCAGATTGCTATCCCAGAAAAGACCACAATTCCACATTGGAAACAAAGTTTTACACTTTCTTAAGTTGAAAAATCATAATCGCATCACCTTACATGGACAACACACGCATATCAAGCACACAGGACCAAATCTAGCCAAAATTACAAGACACCTGTATGTAAAAAAATACAAATGCAGTAGGTAAGAACTAAGTGAATGAGATGATTTGCTGTTGTAAAGTCTTTGTTTTTCCAACTTGATTTAAAAATTCAATACTGCGTCAGTTAAAAGTCTAGTGGGATTTTTAAGGGGCTCGTCAAACTTTCATGTATGTAGAAAAGTGGGACCAGGGTGAAGGAAAGTCCATCACGAAAGCCGTTCATTGTCAAAGTGCATTCCCACACCCGATGGCTCCACAGCCCATGAGCACATCTGTGTGCACATGAACAATGCCTTAGAGCGTGGGTGACACTGCAGGTCGCTGGGGGAAAGGACAGACTTTCCAACTAATGATTCTTGGGCAGCTGTCCATTTATGGAGAAAAGAAGCTGAATTCCTACTTCAATCACACACCAGTTAATGATTTAACTGTGGGTAAAAAATTTAAAAATATCCTTTATAGAGTTATCTTTGTGCTTTCAGGACAAGGAAGACATTTCCCAAATTAGAGGAGACACAAAAGCACAGATCATAAAGAATAAAGTTCTTCCTCATTAAAATTCAGAACTTCTGTTTTGCAAACCCTCCATCTGAAGTGTAAAGAGCACCCGTGAGCTGCAGAACCACACATGAGATGGCGTGCTCGGCCTCCTGCCCGGATCCAGACTCCTACAGATCAATTAGGAAACAGACAAACAACCAAGCAGAAAAATGGCCAAGAGAGATGTGCAGATGCCTTACACAAGAAAACACGAGTGAGTCAGACTGTGGAATGTTTCTACACACAAAAATATGCTCAATTTCATTAAAAAAAACAATTTAGAACAAATGAGAGACTGGCAACTTTTCAAACATGACAAGATCAGGGGCTGCCAGGGACTTGCAGCAACCACCTCTTTGGAAAATAATCTGGCATGCTAGGTGATTTCAAGGAGCTAATATCTAACTGACAAATAATTGGCTTGGAGAACTTCTTGTCCATGAGGTCCAGGAGTCTTGGGGGCAATTTATGTGAGTTCATACATGCCCAGTGTGTAATTAAAAACAAAACAAAACAGAAGACAAACAAGCAAACATGACACACAGTGCCAATGATGGAGTGTACCTGTAGGGAAACACTATGTAGCAGTGAGGAGGAGGGTGGCCACACATGCAGATGAATCCTGAGGGGCTAATACCAGCTGACGAAAAAAAGAAATACCCAGGACAAAAGGCAAGAAGAAAGGAACAGAATGGAAGGCCTGGCCAGAATAGCTTTCTTATTTTATTTTTGCCATGGGCTGAAGTTACCAAAATCAGAACATGGAAATCAGAACCATCTGTTGACAGGATAAGTAAGTGAACTGGACAGAAAGAAACTCAGAATAAAGTGCTTTGAAATCTGCATCAAATCACAGAAACAGAAATAAAAGCCTGCTTTGTTCTAGTGGGGAGAAATGGTGCTACTTCACCATCATTTATATAACAGTAAAGTGCTGATGTCACCCCAAGAACATTAAGGGATTATTAAGGTGGCATTAGTTCGGTCTTAAACACTGCACAGAGAGGGGATAAGAAAGAGTGGTTTAACTCTTACAACCACTAAAGGCTACAGAACAATTTCAGAACAAGATCAAGGAGCTGGGAAGATGGATCAGTGAGTAAATGCTTGGTATGCAAGCATGAAGACATGAGTTCAGATCCCAGTACCCCCACATAAAAGCCAGGTGTCCCCACATCTGTCTGTGACCATAGCATTGTAGAGTAAGACAGGTGTACTGCAGGGGCTCACTGGCCAGTCAGACAAGCCAAAATGGCAAGCTCCAAGTTAAATGAGAGACCTTGTCTCAAAAAAAAAAGGTAGCGAACATAGAGGAATACACCAAATGTGGACATCTGGATTCTTTGTATGCCTGCACAGACAAGTACATACGAGCGTGTGAGTGTGTGTACACAGACACAGGATGAGTGAAATGGGCTAATTCATAGCACTGCAAGATAACTGTCTGGACAAGCTGCTGTCTACAAACCACTCACAAACCCTTGAAATGAAGACGGGCTACATAACTCAAGCCATGAAAATGTAATGGGGTGAACATATCCTATGAACTTGGGGAAAACTGTCTTGGAGTGTGTATATTTAGTATTGTGTATGTGTGTGGTGTATGGATGTTGGGCTCATGTCCTTGTGTGTGGAGACTTAAGGTTGATATCTAGTCTTTCCTCAATCTCTTGCCTTCCTTACTTCTATATTTCTGTGTAAATTTTTATGTTTAAAAATACAAATGGGTGTGAGCATCCTGGCATGTATCTGGAGCTCAGAGGACAACCTGTGTGAGTCTATTCTCTCCTTCTACCATATGGATTCCAGGATCAAACTCAAGGCTGTCAGGCTGGGCAGTAAGCACCTTTACCAGTCTAGGCTGGGTGGCCAATGAGCATTAAGGATCCATCTATCTAGACCCCCTTCCCTAAGGCTAGGATTATAAGAATGCATGCACTATATCATGTTTTTTCTATTAAGTAATTTAAATTTTTGAAATATAACTATATTTCTCCCTTTTCTCCCTCCAAACTGCCATGTACCATCACCCTACCCTTTATTCTTTCAAACTCATGCCCTCTTTTTTCTTTCATTGTTGATCTGTGTGTGTGTGTGTGTGTGTGTGTTTCTAAATACACAAATACTACCTGCTCAGACTGTATAACGTTACTTGTATGTACGTTTCCAGGGCTGATCATTTGGTACTGGATAACCAGTTGGTGTGCTCTTCTTTAGTGAAGACTATGTCCCCTGCTCTCGGCATTCCTTAGTTACTTAGTCTAGGGCTGAGGCCTTATAAGCTTTCTCCCTTCCATGTTAGCATGGCTGATATTGTCCATGTTCGAGTCCTGTTTAGGCAGCCATGTTGGTGAGACTTCATTGGTGTAGTTTCTGACATTTTTAGGAGACATCACTTCCCAGCAAACCTCCTGCTCCTCTGGCTCTTAGCAATCTTTCTGGCCCTTCTTCTGTTATGATCCCTGAGTCTTAGGTGCAGGAGTTATGTTGTAGTTAGGACTGGGCTTCACAACTCTGCATTTTGATTGGTTGTGGTTTTCTGCAATGGTCTTTCTCAGTTGCAAAGAGAAGTTTTCTTGATGAGGGGTGAGGACTACACTTAGGTATGAAGATAAATATTTCTAATTTAGTGAGGAACTATGCTGTTCCAGTAAAATGGCAGTTGTAGGTTCTCCTCCAAGATCTATGACTTCAGTAGCCTTAGGAAATTGGCTAGGATTTTAGATCCAGGCACAATTTTCTTTTGGTTGAGTGGGACTTAAGCCCAACTGGAGAGCTACTGGTTACTGCCAAGAGATGCATGCCACTTCTACACCCTTAGTAGTATTGTTCCATGCCAGTTGTTGATGGTTCACAGGGATCATAGCTGGGCAGCGCTGCTGACTATTTCTCTCCTTTGGAAGATGCGTGGCACCTTCTGATGCCATGAAAGCCAGGGCGGAGGATTTCAGGTCAGATCCAGGTGAAGTTCTCTAGACCCTATGTCCAAAATGCATGGCGACTTCAGCAACAGGAATTTACCTTCTACCTCTGCGGGCAATCAAGGGCAACAGAACAGCAATAGGTTGTATGTTATGGGATTCTCTGGGACAGCCCTAACCAACAACTCAAGAGAGGGCTTCTCATGCCTTGTTGGGGTTCTTGTTAGATAATCTACTCTATGCCAGGCTCTGGGGATCTGAACTCAGGTCTTTGTGCATGTGTGAAACACATACTCACTGGCTATGAAGGAAAAAAGTAAGATAGAAAACCTAAAACTTCTTTGAACACATCACTGAGAGTTGAAAGACAAGCTACAGCCTGGAAGAGATTTGCATCACAAATTATAGACATAAATTATATGTGCATATATATGTAATTCTACAAAATCAATTCAGATGAACAACAAACAATACACAAGACAAATGGGTTAATTATATAAATAGGCAAGCCACAGAGGAGGAAATAAAAACACCCAATCAATATGTGGAAATATTCCAATTATACCAACTATGTAATGCAACTTTCTTACAAGTGATAAAAAAGTAAGGCTTGAAAATCTCAAGTGCTAGTGAGGGTGTGAGGGGATGGGCTCTTGTGTACTGTAAGCTTGGAATGGCACTGATATTTGAGGAGCTAACAGATAGCAATAATGAAAACGAAAATGGGCAGACAATACAGTATAGGAAAGCATTTCTAAAATCTGCCCTGAAGAACACTCACATATGTTTACAAGGTTATTCGCCAAAGCCATAATTATGAGTGAAAAATATAAAACAGCAAAATGCCCACTATCAGAGGAATAAACTATATACCCAGATATTATAGAAGATTAGGAAAACCTCTGAATAGTGACCAACATGAAAGGATAATCAAGTAGCGCTCTTAGATTTATTCTTTTATCTTTTAAGTGTGTGTGTACTAAATTCTGATCTTTGAAAGAATAGCAAGTGCTCTGAACACTGAACAATCTTTTCACCACTCCCCCACCAAAGTGGTATTCTTTTTTTTAATTGATATTTATTGAGCTCTACATTTTTCTCTGCTCCC
>LOJH01047337.1:0-13231 GCA_001685095.1 Ellobius talpinus
TCTTTATTAACCAATGAAAGTAACACAAAGACAGATGACCCTCCTCCATCAGTCATACACATAAATAAATTGTAAAAAAGCGTTTTGATTACTTTCAGGCGGGCTCTTTTGGTCTCCCTCAGAAAGGGTGGTTTTTGCATGCTATCTTGCACTATCCTAAGAAAACCTTACAGAGTTCCCATTTCTAAGTAGGAAATTTCTAAACTGAGGCAGAGAGGGAAGCAATTCAAGTGGTTCAAAGTCCTGAACAAGGTGTTTGCAGTGTCAGGATTTGAACTTGGGGATCTTTATTTCATGTTAAACTTAGCCCAATAAAAATGATCATTTATTGCTTTTGTTGTTGTTGTTGTGTGCCAGACTAAGCATTTTTCATCTGCTGTGTCACAGTTCACATTGGAATTCCAATGTCTTTGCAGATGCGCAAACTGAGATTCAGTTTAAACAACTTATTACGTAAGTCAGAGCTCAGGAGACACAATGACCCCTGTCCACTCTCTAGGTTGGGCAATAGGACCCTGCCCCCATCCCCACCAAAGACCACAGTGGTCACCAGCTACCAGGCAGGGCAGTGGTGATAGCCACCCAGGAAGAAGCCATGCAGGTCACTGCCCAGAGAGAGGGGTTTTCAGGAACGATCCAGTTGCTTGGGTGGTCAGATGAAAGAGACTTAGGTCTCTGAGGAGAGAGAAGCCAGTTTTAACCAGTCTTAAGCATCTTTTTTCAGGTAAGTTGGTAAAACTTACAGATTGAGGGAGGACTGAGGAGTCCTGGGATCTGGGGAGAACCTTCCCAATGTTCTGTCATAGAAAGGGCTTACTGAAATATAGAGAAGTCATTCATATTGACTATGGGGTTTCCCAAAGAGGACAGCTGTGCATTGACCTCATCTCATTAAGTCCCAGAGAGGGAACTCAGCAGGAATCACATACCATGGGCCTGTCTCCAGCTGTGTGACATGGGACTATAGGCACAACTGCTAGCTGAGTCCTGGCCATCTTGAAAAAGGCTTGGAGGTCAGATGGTTCAGGCTTCAGCTAGGATCCTGGGCCAATGGCTGCTTAGCCAGTCTGAAGCATGTGGTGTAGGTTGTCATGGGAAGAGGCCCCAGTGCTCAGGCAGCCACCTCGGTGCTTCAGCCTTTAGCTTTCCTATTGGAATGAACCAGACTGATCCTCTGGACTGCAATCTAAACACGTTAAATTATCAAAGAAACTCACTTTCCACATTCACAGGAGGCAGGCCCCCAACCGGCCCACAGAAACTGCCCTTGGAGTTTCCCCCAAATGTATGGTGGCCTCTCCTTGTAGTTGGCTCTCCGTGGAAAGGGGCTGTCGTCCAGATGGGCCTGGGCGCCAGCTAGCTGCTGAAGTTTCCAGCAACCACGCCAAAAGAAAGTGCCTCAGCCTTCAAGTGACAGGTCCCACCCTCATGTCAGCTCACTTCCTGGGCCTCTTTCACTCCCCGGGTCTCTGGCAGTTTGGGGGTTGGCTTTCACTCCCCGGGTCTCTGGCAGTTTGGGGGTTGGTTCCTTCACCAGCTGCCCCTTGAGTCTCCAGGCTTGAGGAAACCCCAGAGCTGGTTCTGGGCCCAATCCTGGAAGTCACCCCTTCTCATGTGAGGTTTCCATTTCCTGGTGAGAGCTGCACTTTTATAGCAAGGGGCCCCCGGTTGCCCGGGCAACAGCAGGGTTTCCTGTAGCTGAGCTTAGTCACAGGCAGATCTCTGTCTGTGCCCCCCAACGCCAGCATCATCAGATCACTGCTCCTTGCTGACTGCCGTACTCCAGCAGAGGCAACATGGGGGCAAACTGATAAAGTCCCTGTACCTAACGCCCCACCAGTACAATAAACCACCACCCCTGATGTGTCTGCTCTATGCTAGAAGTGATTCAGGTCCCATTCCCCAGCAGTTTGTGCTTAGCATAACCTTGAACTCAGAAATGAGCACTAAGCCCCAGTCACAGAACTAATAAGTGTCAAGGGAGCCGTCTCCTAAATTAGGGGATGTGTGCGGCTGGGGAGTGCTGAGTTGCAGGTCTCTATGGTTCCACCCTCCTTTCTAGTTCATTCCTTGCAAGTAAGTTATTTTTGCTTTTACAAAGCAGTTTGGAGCTGTTTTAAGGCGGTCCGCATACGCCTGCCGCTCCTAGTGGCGGTCAGTGGCCCTCCATGGTTCCCGATTGCTTAACTTGCATCTCCTGCCCTTCTGCTGAGTGCTCGTGAGCTCAGTTCAGCTCTGCACCCGCTTCGCTTCCCCTTTTCATTTATTTATAAATGTATTTGTTTATCCACCTGTGTCCCAACTTCGTTGTAGCTCTTGTCCCTGACACCTCCAACCCATATTCCTTCCCCGGTTTCAGTAAGCTATTTCACCCTGTTTGTTCAAGTTTCCCACAGTGGCCATGGCCGTGCTCCATCAGAGTAGAGCCGAGTCTTCACAGTGACCTCAGGTCATCCTATCACCATCCTTCTGTCTGCTGCCACCTCAGTCACCTCAGTCACCTCAGTCACATTGATCTCTGTGTTGTCTCTTACCCAGGCATCTGTGTAAGACCTCTGGCTGGCTACCCAGGGTTACATCCCATCGCCTTTTGTCACCAGGTGCTTCTTGTAATCCATGTGGGTGCATTTATCACTGGAACTGTGAAAATGAGACCGTCCAGTCTTGAGTATGTCCTACTGTGTTCTCAGGGTTCAGGGCATTGCTGGCTGGGGTAGATGATGGGCGAATGTGACATACCCAAGCTGAGATGATGTCCTCAGAGAGACATCTGGGAACTCCTGCTTCTTCCCATTTGTATGTGAGAAGGCCTGGCTGGGAAATCATTCTCAGTGGCTTGGAACGAGGGCACACAAAGTGCATGTAGCACAAGAGAGCTCTGGATTCCGGAGTGCTAAATGACTTTGGACCAAATATGGTACCCGGCCTTGATCTCCTTTCTCTTACTAAGAGCACCTGCTGCCTGTAAGGATTGTTAAAAGGATTAGGATTAGGGGAGATACCAGGCACACAGCAGGGCCTGGGTCAGTGCTAGGTCAGTGGTCATACCCAGCCCCCCTTCTCCAGGTTCCTTTCCCACCCTGCTAAGACTGGCTGTACAGTATCTAATCCAGCTACTGTCCCCTGAATAACAAAGTTCCTGACTCCACCAGGTCTCTGGGTATGAGAACAAGAGGGAAAATGAGGGGGGGAACAAAAACAAAAAGCAAAACAGAGAGTTACAGAGTCCTGGAGTGGTCTCTCAAATTTTCTTTGTCTTTCCACAGTGGTTTCTGCTACAGAACCTGAGACCATGGCCAAAACAGCACAGGTAAGGGTCTCTCCTCCTCAATGTCCTACCCTTAGGTCTGGGAACCCCAGCATCAGTAGGCCAGAGTCCCAGGTACCCTGAGCTAAGCTAGGTACGTACCTTCAGTTAACCCTTGGGGCCCTCAGCTAACCCCTGGTACCTTCAGATAAGCCCTGTACTTTCAGCTCTAAAGGACTAGAAGTGGCTCTAAATTCAGAGCTCTTCCTATGCAAGTTGCCAGAGATGATGCACAACATCCCAGGTACAAAAGGATGCAAATTGACTCAAGTACTGGGAAGTGCAGGGCTTCGGGACTGGTTGGATCCAACTCTTAGATGGCAGAATGAGGATTCTGCTTTGGCCAGCAGCTCTTTTTAGATTGCTTCATTCCTGAGAGGTTCTTTCTTGCCTGCTATGGGCATCTTGCACCTCCGGGCTTCCATTGTCCAGTCTTCAGATACCCGGATACAATAGTGCAACTTATTTTCAGTGAGTGGTTTTGGGTTTTATCCTCATTGGCCGGGCTTGGGTAACATGTTTTTTAGAATGGGGAGTTGAAGTGACCCCACCAGAACTATGGGGCCCCAGGAAGGGAGATGGGCAACTAGACAGGCACTAGATCACAATGAGGGGTGCTTATGCCCCGAAGAGGTGTGTTCCATGTTATACCCATTGGCGTTATGTTTTCCTGGCTGGGAAGCTCATGACCTCGGTCTTTCATGCTATCTGGCCACTTTGTTGGGTGATAGAATTTGAGACCAAATGAAACATTCTCTCCTATGTGACTAAGTGAGGTATAAGGGCTTCCTCTGTGTCGGTCAGGGCTTGCCTGAGAAGGGGTCCCACTTGGCTACCCTTACAGTGCAAATCTGGCGCTGGAAGGGAAGGATGAGCTGAGGGACCCCCCAGCAGACCCCCTTTTGTTGCTTAACTCCATCTCTAGAACTTCCAGTCACAGAGCAGGCCTCTTACCCACTGGCCGAACTGAGAGCTAATTTCACATCATCCCTCCTTGTGACATGACATGCAATGCACCGAGGATAGCTGCAGCTTGCAGAGAGTCGTGTTTATATGATGCAAGACAGACTCTAAATAGCTCTTGCACAGCTTCCCTCCACGCCCCTGAGGAGCAGCATGCTTTGTCCCATAGCCTCTCTGATCAAGCCAACTGGAAAGAATATTCCTTGTTGTGCACAAAGCTCCAGGATGGGAGCCGCTGCTGCTTCCTTCTTCCTGTGTGTGTGCATGGGCAGGAGCTGGGAGGCACTTGCCTTGCAGGGTTCTGAATGACTCAAACGACAAGTCAAGCTGGAAGATCGTTCAGGCCAAGACTTGGAGTTCAGAGGTTTGGGCCAGGGCCAATAGACCAAGCAAGTTTCAGGGGGGTTGGGTGTGAATGCAAGTCAGACATCCTTGCACCAGCTTTGGTGGGATGTGAAAAAGGTCTGGAGCCAGCAGGAGGGCACCCTCTTTGGGTTAAGAGGCTTTGAAAAACAAGAGGGGTCTGGGGCAGACTGGCTGGATCAGAAGGCCAGAACTGAGAAAGAATCCAGTGTAGTCAGGGCAAAGGGTAATTCTGGGTGCCTGGCGGGCAGCAACCTCAAGAGGGAGAAGGTTGCCGAAGACAGGGCAGTGTGAAGAAGGAAGTTTGTCTATTGCCTGCTCTTAGCACCGTCTGCAGTGCCCCCCCATACGTGTGCACACCCACACACCCTCGCAGACACACAGCACATTGTTCACGCTCCTTGGGTCCAGTCACCTTAGCTCCATCCATTATGATGATGGGTCCTTCCTGTCACCTTCCAAAGAACTGAACTTGGGAAGAAGGCAGAATATGATTCCATGGAAGGCCCCAGGAGACGTGGCTCTGTGACCTGTTTAATAGTGAGATTTGGTATTGAAATGCAATAGCAAATCTAAAAACACTTTGCAGACAGGGAGAGAGGGGTGGGTGTCCTGGGATCCCAGCAGCTGCAGGATGAGGTGGGTACCAGAGCTGGCTATGGTTGCTCTCTGCTAGAGTTCCCGTATAGGCAATCATCCATCTAGGTAATGAGTATCTGCGTTCTAGGAGGCCCAGAACACCTGCAGTAGCTGGGGTGGGGCCTCACAGGCTGGAGCCCCCGGGCCCAGGCTGCTCACCACCTGGCAGCGGGGTCTGCTAAATATTTCAGGGTGGAAAGCTTTCTCCACCACTCCCTCCATCCTGGGTATCTACTTCCAGAATCCTATCTGCATGGGGTGGGACAGGCTGATTACAGGTGGCCTGGACAGCTGCACAGGTGGCATTTAGGAATATAAACTTCCATAATGGGGTGAGCCATGGCCTGTGGGAGCTAGGCCTAGATGGTTTGAGGGAATGTTTCTATAGCTTTATGTTAGCAGCTAGAGCTAAGTCCCATTTAGCTTACGGTGCCCATGACTGTGTGATATCTTAGATTGTGGAGCTAGCAGGCAAGCAATGAAAAGACTTCTCCATCCTTGTGCAGAGCTGCATGGGGGACTGAACTAGATCCCCACTTTGTTTCTCTCCATGAATGCTTTGGCCAAGCCTATGTGGGCCATTAGCCATCCTTCCCTGGTGTCACCTTGATTATTTTATCTTCAGCCCAAACAGCACAAGAACCCACCCACACCATCCAGAGAGGGAGAAGGGCAGAGATGAAGTAGCCACAATAGGGAGGGCAGCATGCCTGGTGCTCTGTCTTCTGCCCCACAGCCTGGCAAGTGGCCTCATGTCTCCTCCAAGCCCTATAGTGACATTTCATTTTTATTTTAATAAATAAAGTTTGCCTGAAGATCAGAGAGTAAAACAGCCCCACTGGNTCTCAGTCTCATTCTGAGATTCCTGGAGGCAGGATCGCCATTTTCAGACTGAGGACAAGGTAAGAGCCAGTGGCTAGCTATTTTGCTTTTCTGACCTTCAGGTTGGATCCCAATTTCTCTCTCTGAGTTTTTATTAATTGTGCTTCACAGCCCCTCTGGGCAACTTCCAATCCTATGATCATAGACCTTGGGCATCTGACCATGAGCTTTCGAGAACCATCTTGGCATTTGTTGCCTCTAACGTGAGCCCTGTAATGATTAATCTCAGTTGTCAGCTTAATGAGATCTAGATGCACCTAAGAAATGGTCTTCTTGGCATGCCTATGGAAAGATTTTCTTCCCCGTCCACCCCCACCGCCTTTAAACTCTGGCTGGCCTGGAACTCACTGTTTAGACCAGGCTACCCTTGAACATACAGAGGTCTGCCTGCCTCTGCCTCCTGAGGCCTGGGATTAAGGGGGTATGCCACCATGCCCAGCTCTGGAGGATTACCTTAATTAGGTTAATTGAGGTAGGAAGACTTACCCACTATGGGTAACACCATTCCCTAGGCTGGGATCCTAGACGGTATGAAGAGGAGAAAGTGAGCTAAGCACAAGCCTTTATTGTTCTCTGCTTCTTGGCAATAGAAGGAGTATAACCAGCTGCCACCCCAACTTCTCCACCATGATGCACTGTGTTCTTGAACCATGAGCCAAAATAAGCCCCCTCTCCTTTTGTTGCTTTTGTTCAAGGTATTTTATCTCAGAGACAGAAAAGAACCTAAGGCATCCCTACTATTGGCCTTGAGAAAGGCATCAGTTTGAAACTGCTGCTGTTTGACAGCTTTTAACCTACACAGAAGATGGATTAGTTACATGGTTAAACTTCCTGAAAAAAAAAAGCAAAACCCTGGAGACAGTATCATGAGGAGCATCTCTGTTTAATGGGCAGAGATGGCAATGCCAGGTGCAAGAGCCAGGCCCTGACTTAGGGGGCATGCCTAGGGTAGCCAACAGGACTGCAAGCTCTCGATAACATTGCAACCCCATCTTCTTCTTCATGCTCATTGTACCCCACATGAGTTGACAGACTCTGGGCATCGGCTCCTAAGCACTGTAACCTGGGGTTCCTTTCCGCAATGTTCTCACTGTCTCCCAGCCCTCTGTCATATATCCTCTGTGTGGTAATTTCCACAGCCTCTCATTAGCCCCAGGGTAGAGGACCACCATTACTCATCCTGTAGAACTCACAGGGACTCAGACATCATCTTCAGGAAGTCAGCTCTAATCTGCTCAGCATATATTCTCAGTAATTCACATCTACTTCTGAAGCAAATACTAAGGTGTGCCTAGATGTCCTAGGTCCTATGCTGGGGCTGGAAATACATCAGTGAGCAAGACAGATGCAGTCCCAGCCTTCACAAGGTTTCTTCTTCAGCCCCTGTGATGCACTTAGCTGATTGGATTGTGGGTGCACTTACCCTGTAGTTCCCTACCCGACTGCGAGTTCTTGCAGGTCCCTGGGCTAAGCACCAAGTAGATTCTCAGTGAGAGATGGATGCATGCATGCATGTGTAGGTAGATGAGTGGGTGGATGCATAGTTGGGTGGATAGATGGGCATGAAGATGGATGGATGGATGAGTAGCTTGATAGGTAGATGGAATGGCAGATAGATTGATAGATATATGAACAGACAAACAGATAAATGGATGGGAGGACAGATTGAGCATAAATTGGCAATGCATGGATTGGTAAGTAAATAGGCAGAAGAATAACAGATGGATGAGTGGGTGGCTCTAGTTTCCCTGGAAACAAGAATCTCCGTGTGAGAAGCCGTTGGGGTCTAGGCGTGGTGGGGCACTGATGCCTGTTTATAGCTTGAATGTGGGTCACCCTGACACAGAGAGGAAACAGGTCTCCAAAAGCTGCCATCCCATCAGGGGAGTCAGACAGTGCAGGACAATCGTTCCATGTTTAGTCTTCAAGGAGAGATAGGTGGGTGTCATTAGCTGAGGAAGAAACCCTAAGCTATACGATGATCACTCCTTCCCTTATGATCTGCCACACCATTCTGGCATCTGGCAGGAAGGAAGAAAGCTTGGTTTGCTAGAAACAGCCATCTTTCCCCCTCCCAGTCAGGCCTCTGTCATGCTGGCTGGTCACATGTCACTTGTCCTCTCTATTTTGGGTCTTTGAAATTTTAAGATCCATTGCCTTTTTTCTCCAAGTGAGCCCCAGAATTGGTGGCAGAGAGGTTGGTGCTAGAGAGATGATGGACGTGTGGGCTCAGGCAGGTGAAAAGAAAAACATCATGAGTCATGGCAGCAACTGGCTGCCTCAGATAGACCCCAGAGGACCTGACTCCCAGAAAGCTATTTCAAAGCTGGAAACTCCGTTGCTGGTCCCAGCATCTCCAATGCTGAGCAATGATGCTTGGAATCCATGCTAAGAAGTCAAGCTGCCCTCCCCCTACCTGCCTCCCTCTTTAGCATTCTTCACCTAAGAGGAGAACATCTTCAGTCCTTCATTCAACTCAGTTACATTTAGCAAGCCCTCTCTGGTCTCCATTGCTAAGCCTGTGCTGGGTGTGGGGATACACTCTGTCCTGTGCAATCATGTTCTGTTCATGACAGCTCCTGTCCTTGTGGAGTAAAGAATCTAAGGACCAGATGTGGTGTCAGTCACCTGGAATCCCAGCACTCAGGTGGCAGAGGCAGGTGCATCAAGAGTTCAAGGTGAGCCTTGGCTACTTAGTGAGTTCAAGACCAGCCTTGGCTACGTGAGACCTTATGTCAAACAAACAAACAAAACTCCCAAAGGATCAAGAGGAAGGAAGGTTAGACTAAAAGTCTTTAAGGCCCTTTGCAAAGCAGACATTCTGTTTCCCTCTGCTCCCTTTTTCTCCACCCTAGAAGCTAATGGTAATTATTTTCTGACATTGCTAGACCGGGAATATACAGAGAGAAACACCAGATAGTTAGAAGGTAAAATTCCAGCTGGACACTGTCTTTTTTACTGACAGCAGGGACTTGAGGGTCTCTTCCAGGCAGTCTCTGAGCCATGCACAGACCAGGCCTGACACTGGACCTCAGGTCCCTGGATCAGGCTATCCAGGGTGGCACTGTGCAAATGCAAATGTGGCAGGCAGGCCTCAGAAGGGCTGAAGAGGGCGGAGGGAATCTAGGCAGGAGGTGGTGCCAGCACCCGCCATCCTTTGCCATGTCTCTTGCTTTGCCCAGGCCTGAGATCAGATTGCAGGGGATTCCCGAATAGGGAATGGCGGGAAGAAGGTTGTGTCCCTTTCTGGTCACCCACCCTTTGAGCACTTTAAATAGTCGCCCTGCACCCACACATGCATACCTCTGAAGAGTCAGCTTCGGTGACCGATGGCAGAGGAGAGACAGATGTCTGGCTGGACTCTTTGGGAGGAGCCACCAAGGGACACAGGACCATGGGAGGACTCCGGCTTTGCCTGTCCATGTCTCACTCCTTAAGACACAATCTGTGGGCTCCTCAGCCTCCCGCTGCTCCTCCATCTACAGAACCTCTTATAATCTCTTTCTGGAGCTGGTGTTGGGCTTAGCTGTTTCTTCTGTACCATGCCTCTCTCTTTAGGTGTTTACATAACCATTTATGGTTCATCTCTGTCACTGGGCAAGGGGCTCAACAAAATTAGATCTTTGGTTTTCCTGAATCTTCAGCCCTTGGCCCAGGGCCTGGCACAGACTGTGTGCTGTGTGCCTGCCCAGCGACAGCCCTGTGTGCACTGGATTTACCAGGTGGTTCTCTCAGAACCCATACTTCTCCATACTGTAAAGCTGACCCACATCTGACTCCTCCGTGAAGCAACCCATTGTGCATTCAGCTTTGATCTGATGTCTGAGGTCCTTTGGCTCTCTGCCTTCCTCTTCTGGCCCGCAAGGACCCTGCCAGTTTATCCTTAGATGCCGGTTCACAGCTCAGTTTACTGGGCCCCCAGGACCAGTGCTCATCTTGGCATTGAATCTGAGAGTAGCTCTGGGTCCCCTGAGTACTTGGCAGCTATTAGGTTTGTGCAGCTGAGGGGAATAGGGAAAAGGGCCAGGGTCTGTGGGACTCCTTCTCAGGGTTTGTTTGTAGATACCACCTTAAACACGGCTACAGTGGCTAATATAATTGTGTTCATGGAGATAAGAGGCTTTGTAAACTGTAAAAATGCCATGAAAAATGGTTAGGAGTACTGGGAAGGTGGCTCAGACCTCCTCAGAGTACTTGCTAGGTAAAACATGAGGACCTGCATTTAAGCCTGAGAACCCAGACCTNGGGGGGGAGCAGCATGGTGGTATGTCCTTGTAATAGCAGTGCTGGGGAGGCAGAAACAAGTGAATCCCTGGGGCCCAGTGGCCAAGCCACCTATGATAGGTGAGCCCCAGGCCCCTGAGAGACCCTCTCTCAAAAATAAGGTAAGCCAGGCATGGTAGTTCATGCCTTCAATCCTAGCAGAGGCAGGTGGATCTCTGGGAGTTTGAGAGAAACAGTCTACATAGTAAGCTCCAGAAAAGCTGGGGCTCTGTAAAAAGAGCCTTGTCTTGAAAAACAAAGAACCCAAAACAAGATGTATGGCCTGACAAGATGTCTCAGTGGGTAAAGAGGCTTGCTACACAAGCCTGCCATCCTAAAGGTGGAAAGAGAGAGCATCCACCTAAGGCGGTAAGAGAGAACAGGCTCCACAAAGCTGTCCTTCACATGTGCATCATGGCCGACACATACCCACCCTCTAAACACAGTAATAATGAACTTTTAGCCATTCTTAACAAAAATAAATAAATAAGGTAGGACAGGGTGTGATGGCGCATGCTTTTAATCCCAGCATTTAGGAGGCAGAGATGGGGGGGATCTCTGTGAGTTCAAGGTCAGCATAGTCTACAGAGCAGTTCTAGGCCAACCAGAGCCACTTAGTGGTGAGACCCTATCTCAAAACAAACAAACAAAAACAAGGAAGATGACACTTGAGAAACAGCACCTATGGTTGCCCTCCAACTACACACACACACACACACACACACACACACACACCACAGCACAGGTGGGGCTCTTGTCACTCACAGGGATCATTTCCAGCCCTGCCACTCAGCCAGGCTTTTTAACCTCTCCTGGTGGTACCAGGTGATGAAGGGTGATGATCCATCACCTGTGGCCAAGCCGCCCTCCCTTGGAGGATGGCACTGTCTTTTGAGCAGGCTGCATCCGACAATTCTGAAGAGTCAGCCACTCCCTTCCCAGATGACCTCAGCACTTGTTTTTTCTCTAACGAACAGAGGAACAGAGCTCAGCCTGAACCAGAGCTAGGGTCTGACTTGGGTCCAGGTCCAAGGTCAGGACTTACCCTCTGCTTTTCTCTCCACAGGGAACGATGTACCGAGGCTCCATCCATGACTTCCCAGACTTTGATCCAAATCAGGATGCTGAGGCTTTGTATACAGCCATGAAAGGCTTCGGTGGGTGTCGGCCACCCACAAGTGGGTCCCATGGGGAGGAGGGTGCATGGAAGGTGTCTCGTCCACTCCGCATAGCCTACCCTTGAGCCATTTGTTAGTGTTCTGTGACTTTTCCTAGAGAAACATGAATAGACCTTAGTCTATCCAGTTAGGGCACCCCAACAAACCAAAGACACCATTCCATTCATCTAGTTTGATGAATCAGCGAGTTTATTGGAGTTACTTACAGGAGCATAAGTGACCCCCAAACAGCTGCATGACTGAAAAGCCCACTTTCCTGGAAAGCTGCATCCTTAGTGCCCTCTGCCCAGCTTGTAGGCAGCTCCATCAGCAAGGCTTCCCTCTCTCCGCCATTGTTACTGTTTTTATAATCCTGGGGAAGAGCCTCATGCAGTCTGTGCTTTCTGAATCCACTAAGATCCCAGAACTTCTGAACCCTGTAAATTTCATGAGCATCAATGCCTTAAAAGCCTTCCTCCTCTATCCTTGAGAGAATGTCCCCAGCCCATGGAAATGGCTACACAGTAACTGTTGGTGGGGGAGGAGCCTGGAATGTGGTTTTGTTTGGTTTTGTTTTGTTCCTGTTGCTAGGGGTTGGACCCAGAATCTCAGGCATGCTAGACAAGTGCTCTGCTTTGTAGCTGTGTGACTAGCTTATTTAATTAATTTTTTGTCTTTTTTCATATTTTATAAATTTGCAATAAAATATGTCAAACCAAAAAAGTATATACATACACACATATATGTATATACTTTTTTCTGTATTTGTCCCACAGAGAGCTCGATCATGTATATATTTATGTCAAACCACTGTATTTGTGCTGCAGAGAGCTTGATCATGTATGTGTTTATGTCAAACCACTAAAGTGAGGTTTGAAAAAATACTGAAGCCTTACCCATAGACCTGAGCTTATGGAACAGACCTGGTTAGTGTAACTGAGAACCTTGGTGAGTTGGTACCCTCCTGGCGACTCCCCTGCCTTTCTTCAGGGTGTCCACTGACCTGAATTTGTGCTTATTCCCACCTTTGCTTGTCTACAGTTGGCAGAACACATTCTGTTAGGACATCTGGGTCTTTCTAAGTCAAGTACATTGTGAGGTCTTGTGAAAATCCTTACCTGTCTCTGTGCCTCAGTTTCTGTATTTGTGCCACAGAGAACTCGATCAGCGGCCCTTTGAGCTCAGGTGTTATGAATGCAATGACCCCTCTCTATGGGTACTTAGAGGTCCCTTTAGACCAGTGGTTCTCAACTTTCTTAATGCTGCAACCCTTTAATATATTCAATTATTTCATTGCTGCTTCATAACTGTAATTTTGCTACTTTAATGAATTGGGTTTTTTTGTTTGGTTGGTTTTTGATTTTTTGAGACAGGATTTCTCTGTAACTTTGGAGCCGATCCTGGAACTAGCTCTTGTAGACCAGGCTGGCCTCGAACTCATAGAGATCTGCCTGCCTCCGCCTCCCAAGTGCTGGGATTAAAGGCATGCACCACTACCACCACCCTGCAACTGTTATGAATTGTAATGTAAATATCTTATATTCAGGATAGCTGATGTGAGGGGTTGTGATCCACAGATTGAGAACCACTGCTACCATTTCCTTGTTGAGAGCAGAAAGTTTCTGCTGTAACCTGCAGAAGCTGCAAGGCCTCTGCC
>LOJH01047338.1:3307-14014 GCA_001685095.1 Ellobius talpinus
ATGGCCAAGATCAAAAACACTGATGACAACTTATGCTGGAGAGGTTGTGAGGAAGGGAACAATCCTGCATTGCTGGTGGGAGTGCGAGCTAGTAGAGCCCCTTTGGATATCTGTAGGGTGATTTCTCAGAAAATTAGAAAATTAGGAGACTACCCTCTTATAGAGATATTTTTAACCCCAAGTTTATTGGTGCTTTATTCACCATTCAAACATTGGTTTTATATATATATATATATATAAATCTCATTGGAAAAATATATTTAGATATTAATAGCTGTCTTATTTAGGTTTCTACTGCTGTAATGAAACACCATGACCAAAGTAAATTGACAGAGGGGAAGGAATATCTCATTTTACAATTCCACATCACAAACACCCACATACACACACATATACATATATATGTGAATACTAATCAACTCTAAAGAAAAATAAAAAGTAAAGTTTAAAAATTTGTAGAAAAAAATAGATGGAGTTAGGATGTATAATACTAAGTGAGGTAATCCAAAGAAAGGAAAGAAAACAACTTCATATTCTCTCTCACATGCAGAATTTAGGCGATAATATATGTATAAATATAAGTAAATGAGTGGGTGGAGAGAATAAACATTAATATAGAGGACGAGAGAGGCTAAGTATGAAGTGGTAAAGAAGACTAAAATCAGGTAACGAACAAAATTATAAAAGATGGATACAAAGCTATTAGCTTTCCTAGCTTGAATTTTGTCATTATTTTCTTTTTGGGTTTGGTGATAAATAAGTACATATAATATATTCAATAGTGAAAGTATGAAATCAAGTATGAAGCTCCACAGCTTCCATCCTGAATGTAGACTCTAACTGTATAGTAGTTGAGTCTGGTTAATTTTGGTATTTTGTGTTTTTAGTTATTTTCTAATTTTTAATAATAAAGTTTATAAAATTTAATCTATATATGCCTAAAATTAAAAGCTATTGTGCCCTTGCTTACATATCCAATCTTCTTCCAGTCTTTCACTCATTACTCACATCACTCATTACTCACATCATATCCTACCCAATAAACTACTTTGAAGCCTCAATCTCTTTCAGTCTCTAGTTCATAGAAACACAGAGGTAGACCCAAGCCAGAGGGGATTCCGAGGCATGCTAAAATTTGGGGGATTTCTTGAGCAATGCAATCAGAACCTGTGGTCCCTAACTCAGTATGGAAAGCCGGCTGCATTTGGCCTGTCTGTCTACTTCTTTTTCACCATTTTTTCTTTTACTAAAAATAATTTTTTCATACAATATATTCCGATTACAGTTTTGTTTACTTCTAACTAAGCCGACTTACACCTTTTCATTTTCTGCCATACTAAACTATGTAGTTGTAATTGTCATTGGGCCATCAACCAGCTCACGAATAAAGACATGGAGAATTATTATTAATTTTGAATGCTGAGTTAAGGTATTAACTCAGGCTTATCCCACTCTTTTAATTCAATTTAGCCTGCTTCTCTTCATCTACATTTTTCCTCATGATTTTTTTTACCATTTTTTCACTCTGTATAATCTATTTTCCTGCTTTCTCTGTGTCTGGATGACTGGCATTTCTTTTCTTTCTTCCCACAAACCTAAATTCTTCTTCCTACTAACTCTCCCTGCCCAGAAGTCCCTCCTATACCTCCTTCCTCACTGTTAGCCATTCATCTTTTTATTAAATTAATCAGATGCCTTAGGCAAGCAAGATAAAGCAGCAACACATGTTTACGTAAATAAACAAAAACAACAAATCTTTACATAGTTAAACAAATATTCCGCAACATAAACAAATGAAATACATCTTTACATCATTAAACAAATATAACTCATCTTTGCATAGTTAAACAAATATTCTGCAGCAAAACTTTGCAGTACTCATGTAATGTTCCAGGGATTGTACTCAAATTAAAAAATTCAACAATGTTTGAGGAAAGCATACAATGCCATCTAAGTAAGTATTATATGATCTAAGTAAAACCACAAACAGAGGGCCAGGCAACAGTGCAGTCTAATAATCTAAAGCACAGACTTTGACCCTGGTAGCCCTGAGTTCTAATGGACTCATCCCTAACAACCTCTGAGAGTGAGCATATTCTTAAAACATGCAATTTCAGATTTAAAACAGAGTAACAATAACATCTTACCATGTAAATATTGAAGTCTTCAAATGACAGAATGCTGATAAATTAATTAAAGGAACATTAATCTTGTTTTTACTCTCACCTTTTTAATGTTTTCATGTATTTAAATAATCTTGCATGGAAACTAGCTAACACCAGTGCCAGGGACTCACAGTCTACTAATTGGATCACTTCCACCAAATTTCTTAGAATTCACGGACTTGCTATTTGGCTCCACCATTTCTTAAGAAGTACCCTAAGGCTTTAGCGCATTAAGCAAAGACACTGGGAAATAAAGGTATCAACGCTACAGTGATACTTTCTTTAAATATACATTGAATTCATTTTATATGAGAAATAAAAGAGGATTATAACCTGTCAATATATTTTGTGTTCACAGAAAATAGTTCTTTGAGAATTGTCATGAAGTTCTCTTAAGACAGGTTAGGTTAAAAATATTTAAGGTTTTCATTCTGTCAGACCAGCTGGTAGCTGTCAGCAATCCCAGTAATTGGTGGCAAAAGTATCAGGAGTTGAAGGCTTAACTTCATGTAGCCTGGGTTACAAAAGATCTTGTCTTAGAACAAACCAAAACAAAAGGAACTGCATCCAAATGTATGACTTCTGTCTTAACAAGTTATTTAACAGCCTTGTGAAAAACAATTTGTACAATTGCTGTCAAGATTTCTCCTGTGCAGTTTAGGAATGACACTTACTTAAAATTTGAGTATAATTAGAATGAAATTGAGCTAACCAAAGAATTTAACTCTTTAAATCAGAGTAGCATTTGGCCCACAGCAAATATTCTGTTGAGAAAGCCAACAGAAAAATCAAAAGAAGGATGAGAGATGCTAAATTAAATTGGTGCTTTCACCAAAGATGTGTTGGGGGGATTTTGTTTTTATTGCTAGTTTGGTTTGTTTGTTTGTTTGTTTGTTTGTTTTTCTGTTCATTACTAAAATCTATTCATTCTTCTCTGATTATTACTTTCGCCTTGCTGGTGTATTTTATGTTTGCCTTCTGTCTTTCCTTTGCTTCACTTTTTCCTGTCTTTCATTAGTTCTATGTGTGGCTTTATAATTCAAGGATTTCTACTCCTTCCATAGGTTTCAAGATGCTATTCACTGCCCTCAATGTCTTAAATCAATTAATTTTGAGTGTGACAAACCAATTAATAATAGGTATGGCAATATTCATGGTTGCACTTGCTTCTGTACTATACTCCTTTGAAGTTATTCAATTAGTAAATTATATCATCAGAATCTAGTTAATGTGTAACTTCTTTTTTAAAAAATCATGGGTTTCAGTTAATTTGGTAGGTGGAGCCAATTTATCTTATTTTTAAAATATTCTCAGTTCATCAACTCTTTGTACAGATAACTAATTACCAGTTCCCACTTTAATATAGAATGGACAACCCCAATCTTTTATTTTCTTTATTTTGAGAGAAATATGAAAGAAAAATTTGTTTTAAAACAGGTAGACATTTTTAATGAGAGTATTAAAGACCTTGTTTTCCTAATCAGTTTTAAATTGATTATAGTGATCATGCTGTAATATTCTTGGGCCATCTGTCTTTGGATAGTTTCTTTGTTATCAGGGATCATTGGTTTAACATGATGAAACCCAGCTTATACTTTATGTAATATATAACAAAAGCTGACTAATGAACCCCCCAAAAGACAAAGACTTGGTGCTCTGGGACTCATTAGACTGTTTAGAGATACTGTTGTGTTTACATTTAATTGATAGTCATTCTAAAGAGAAGATGTGATAACCTTACTAACCAGTGAGGTTGGAAGTCCCTGGGGATTTGCCTTTGCATGAAAGTCAGGCAGGCGACTGAGCACTCCTGCCTCAAATAAAGAGAAATCTCTGGGGTGTGATATACCCTATGGGCAGTCTTTGTGAGGCTTTACTTCAGGCAAAACTTTCCTTACTTTTCTAATTACAATAGAGTGTGATTTATTTCTGTAGTTATAAAAAAAACAATGTTTCTTTCAATTTTAAGACTGGCAAAAATGCATCCAACAAAGCAAAATCTTTATTATGGTTAACTTTCTCCTCCAACAATTCTTGGCTTTAAAATAACTCTGGTTATTTATTTATTTTTCTATCAACTTGAACATTTTCATAAAATTTTAAACTCTGTAATAATGATCTTTCTGGCCCCTTTCGTTCAGACTTACGTTCGCCTATAAATCACCTCTCCACTGTGGCCTCTTGGCTTTCCATGAACACCACTTGGCACACCCAATCTATTTCCTCCTTCCACTGGTCCAGCAGTATTCACATCAATGCTTAAGAGCTGGTTGGCCAAGAGAAAAAAGTGTGCTTGCACACAGCATTTTAATATAAGAATTTCTGATATTAATGAGTAGAAAAATGACAAATAATACTATTATATGTAACTTACTTTATCACACATATATAACTGTGTCTTACAGAATGCTGTTGTGGAATTTTGCCAACTGCCTACTACTGCAGTGTCTTCATTTACATTAGTTGCTGAAAGAAGCATAATTTCACACCTGCATTAATGATTTGAGCAAATTTTACTAGCCACATTAAAGAGGTTGAATAATGAGAAACCATTTCTCAGTGACTTCTACTGTCCACAATTAATCGCTGTGAATACAACATATACTCACTTTTAGCTACTTCACTAACACGTCCCCCATCATTTTCTTATGTGCATACACACACACACACACACACACACACACACACACACACACACCTATGATGGTTTTCATTGTATGAAGGTTTCTGCCAGGCTGGTTTCAAACCACTGTGACCTTGCAGAGTGTAAGATACACAGAAGTCACACAGTGTGGTACAGTACACCATTCAAAAGAAAGAGCCACATGCAGCCTCATGAATATGCAATGAAAACAATAATTAGGAAGGGACAGACTCTTAACACTTGCTCCTTAAAGAAAGTATTGAATTCTAAGTTTATACGCCTTGATCTCTAAAAGCAGTTACTTTAAACAACACATTTTAAAAGTTCAGTTCCACAGGGAATTATTGTGAACCAGTGTGGTTCTGGCACACCTCTGAGTCCTGTCCCTTAGTGTCACAAATGACACATGTTATCTGTTCTTAAATATTGTGTGTAACCTCATGAAATGGTTCTGACCTCTGGTACTCATGTGCTAATGATTTTTGCTTCACATTCCCCATCTGACCTTTAGATACATACCTCAAACATTTACCATATACCTATATTTAGAAGTTTTACTGGCCATCTCTAACTAATCAACCAACAGGGCAGCTCTTATATTTATGACCTTCATTTCATTCCTGACATTCATTACTAAATCCAGCTGATGGTAAAATACAAATATCTTGAATCTCTTGTTGCTTTAGTTTCTTGTTCTTTCCCCTTGACATAGTGCATTAGAACCTTTAAGCTTGATGAGTTTCGGTTTCTCTTCCACTTACAAGCAGCACAGTGTTGAGAATATCTAGTTAAATGCCTATAATTCCTTCCTTGTAATCCATCACTTACTCACCAACCTCTATACTATATGATCTAATTCTCTGAAGCAGAATAGAATTGCTTCACAATCTGTCCAATTTCTCTAACCATGTATATTTCACTTGAGTCTCTTATAATATCACTTTCATAATTGTGAGCTGTTATAATTCCCCCAAATGACTGCTTGATGCACTTTTGTAGGGGATCTCCTTCCAAGCTTTTGCTTTTATTGCAACTAAACTCTTTCTCCTACTGGTATCTTAATTCATTTTGGGCTTCTGCCTCTTCCAGCAAGCCTCTTACAACCTCTTTTTCAAAAGACAAGCCAGGTTATGTGGACTTTTTCTATTCTTCCAAAATGACATCTACATGTTTGATGTTAGTTGTTTATACATTTAATCATTAACTTCTGTCTCTATTTAACCTAAATAAGATCAAAATCCTATGGAAAAGAAACTATATACAAGCACACATTAAAACACTTGATGGAAAAATAAATAAATAAGCCCAAATATTTTAAATAAAATTGCTGTTAGCAGAGAAAAATATAGAGCTCAATAAAAATCAATAAAAAATTGCTCTCAGTTTCTCATAGCAAGGTAATTTAATAAGGTAATCCCAAGTAAGTTATTTTTACCTTAAAATCAATAAAATATATTTATCTGCATCTTCTAAGGACATTTGCTTTTTTATCTTACTTTAAAGACTTCCTATTACTTTTCTCAATATTTTTTCAGAATACTCTTTTTCAAAATGTTTTGTGTTTGTGTTTACTTTTGCTGTTAAGTCAGGTTTTCATGTACACCAGGCTATCATCAAATCCCATATATTATCAAGAATGTCATTAAACTTCCTATCCTTTTACAGGGATTGCATGTGTGCAGGCTCACCACCCCAACCTGTTTATATGCAGTTCTGGGGCCCAAACACAGCTTCAGGCTTGCTATGTAAACACTATACCAATTAAACCACACTCCCAGTCCCTCAAAAAGTTTTAAACTGAGGAGTAGGATCATGTTGAATTATATTTTCTGTAAGTAACAAAAGCCTTGAAATTAATATTACTTCAGTGTTAGGCTTGTCCCATTCATTTACAAATTTCTCCATCAAACAATCTAAATGGTGTGGGAGAAATCAAGAAGTCAGAAAATCACAGGTGACAATGTATTCCGAGTCAAAGAGAATTTGCAGATGCTAAAAAATGCCGTCAAAGTTAGAAAATGAGAGAAGGAGGTATCCTGAGACATTAAAAAGTAGAAATGATGTGATTATGGGAGTGTTTTCCCTTGGCAATGTGTTTCAAGCTCTTACTCTGAGCATCAGGGTGTTCTACACATGTCTTTCTTGCCAGGTTGTGTGCGGAGATTTCCATGCTGCCAAGTGAATGTAGACTCTGGGAAAGGGAAAGTCTGGTGGACCATCAGGAAGACCTGCTACAGGATAGTTGAACACAGCTGGTTCGAAAGCTTTATCGTTCTCATGATCTTGCTCAGCAGCGGAGCTCTGGTAGGTCGGCTACTCTCTGGATTCACATAAACGATTATCTTTATATGCAAAAAGGAAAAGTAAGTATGGCAAGCTTTGCTGAAAATTAATTCTTAGACTTTCGTGTACATGGTTCATTCGCATTTCTTTCTTAGCATTATTGTCCAATGACTATATATATATATATATATATGTGTGTGTATGGGCACTGACTTAAGATTTAGTTTATATTTTAGCTGTGTGCTCTGCGTGTGTGTGTGTGTGTGTGTGTGTGCATGTGTGAGAGTGTGAAAAGATGCCACCCTAAAGATGCCAGAAAGTGACACCCGGTTCATTGAAACTGGAGTTACAGATGACTGTGAGCCACCCACTGTGGGTGCTGTGAGCCAAATTCAGGCCCTCTGCCAGAGCAATGTGTTCTTGACCTCCAGCCATCTCTGTAGCCCCAGAGGTACTGATCTTTGAGTGTTAATTTTGTATTCTGCAATGATGTTTGAAGTGCTTATCAGCTATCTGCAAGTGGGGATAATCTTACCTCTATTTCAAGGTTTCTCTTCTATTTCTTCTCTTGTCATATTGATCTAAGTGGTATTTAAAACCCTATATTGTATAGGGATGGAGTTTGTGGGCATGTCTTCTTCCTGATTCTGGTAGGAACACTTTGAGGTTTGTTCCATTTAGTGTGATGCTGACTCAAGGTTTGTAGTGCATACTGTTTATCATATTGAGGAAGATTCCCTCCATCTTTAGCCTTAGACCATGAAGGGATTTGGGATTTTGTCAAAGATCTTTTCTTCATTTGTTGACATATTCATGTGATTTATGTCTGAGCTGATTTATTTGATGACTTAAATTTATTTATATATGTATATTGAACTAACCTTGCATCTGTGAATTAAAGCCAACTTGGTCATGATAAATGATGTTTTTTTATATGATTTTAAATGATATTTGCAAGTAATTTATTGGTAATTTTTGTATCTATGTCTATCAGAAAGAAAAACCTGTAATTTCTCTTTCTATGATGTCTTTGAGGACCCTTCATTATTGATATACTATGTGAGAGTAGACAGGAGCCACAGAGTACTGCCTTTCTTAACAAGACTAGTCTCCTAAAATTAGAAATGAATATGTGACCACAATGTAAATCAGAATCCTAATAATATCTTAATAACTAGTAAAGTCTCTCAAGTTCATTATATTCTAAGTCGTATATGTAACCAGAGAAAAGGTTAAAAAGGTTAAAGTTTTAAATAAACTTTAGTTCAAAATGTCTAAAAAGGAGAATGGTGTTTTGGAGGAGTCCATGAATTAAGTCACTCCCATGAAGAAAGAAACAGGAATCTCAGTCAGTTGGAATCTAGTCCAGTAAGGTGGTCTTTTGAAATTCCTGTTTTTAATCCTGAGATTCGTTAGAAATTAACCAGTTCCACAATTCTGAGTCAAATTTAAAGCAAGCTTTAATTAAATACTGGTCTGGTAAACAGACTCCAGCCAGGTCCATCCCTGGATTCCCGGGAAATGGCAGCAAAGTCACATTTTGCAAAGCCTTAAAAAGGCAAAACCCACAATTCATTGCATTTCCCATCAGATCCATTAGGGGCAAACATACATCCTGACATATTTCCTGCCCGTGTACACCCTTCCCACATGTGATCAAGCACATCCTATGTAATGTAAACAAACTTGTTTAGAGTAGTGGAAACAAATGGCTTGTTATTTCCCAAGAACCATAGCTCCCAACATTCCAGAAAGTTTTCTATCCTTGGGCAAGTAGGGCTTACAGGTTAACTTTGACTCTTAAACTGTCTGTAAAATAAGTGCAAATCATAGCTATACTATAGTAACAAATTACTGTATCTTATAGTTTTGATATACATTTCTCTCATATTTTCAAACAACTCTAAGAAACTATAAAAATTTCCTCACTTAACAAAGAAGGAAACTAAATACAGAGTTTAAAATGTTTTTTCATATCTCAAATATAGAAAATGTCAAGGCTTTTACTTCAAAACCACTTTTTCTTTAACCCAGCAGATGAGAATACACCTAAAAGAAAATGGAAGTAGGACCTGAAATAACTAATCATGACACCTAAATCCCAAATCCTTCCTTGCCTTTATGTTTCTGCATCCACAAAGTTGTCCCTGGACGTTGAGACCTTGCATCTGTCTGAGTCCTGTCTTGATTGTGAGACCAGTCACAGTGAGGTCAAGCAGAGCATTTTGTCTCATCCTTGAGACTCGCTACCCCTCTACACTGAACCTGTACCCCAATTCTAAGAGCACACTTCTTCTTTGGCACCAAACCCCTTCCGTCTCATGTTTGTGGTTTCTGTCTAGGAGGCATGTATGAGTCCTCAGGACTGGGCAAAAGGCNCACACACACACACACACACACACACACACACACACACACACACACACTTCAAGCCTGCTGACTTTCACAACATGAGCCAGCGTTGTACATCTTAGCAGATCTGCCCATTCTGTCTGTCCTAGTTCTTCAGTCTGCTTCAATATTGCTGTCAGTAGTTGAAAAAAAGAATGTGTTAAGGATGGTTTTTAAAGTATTAATATTTTAGGTAGGGGGGAGAGGATAAGAATGGATCAAGCCCATGACCATGGACAGGTAATATGATGTTAATCACCAAAGTTATGTTATTTAGCTCTCATTTTTTTCCAGCGAAGTGGTTAGTGCTTTCACATGGTAGAGAAAACTCTAGTAATTAAGATCTGTTTTGATAAGTAACCATTTTAAATACCTCCATTAGTTCACTCTTTAGATCAATTTTAATTATTTCCCAAAGAACTTAGGGCTATGACTAGTGTGNAAAAAGGAGGTTCCTAACCCTTTGGGGCGGGTGTGAAGTAGTGTGGAGGATTTACAAAGGTTTGCAAGAGAGCTGAGCCTGGAATGTGCATCTAAAAGGATCAGGACTCTCCTTTTGGATGGGGAAAGGTGAAGTAAGAACCCTTGAGTCTTAGAGACAGTGAATCTTCAGAGGATTACTTGCAGTATGTAATTACATTCTTTTGCAGTCCCTTTGCCTTTGGCAACAATGAAAAGAATGTCAGAACCACATGTTCTGCAGTAGCTGCAAACTAGAGTCAAGTAGCCGGTCTGCTTTCACATGACTGTTTTCTGTGATGTGCCCACCAGAATTACATTTCCTGCTTCTCTGGTGAAATATAAATTTTAGACTGGACAGAAATTAAAATTCGAATGATGTTTCCACAGGCCTTTGAAGACATATACATTGAAAAGAAAAAGACCATTAAGATTATTTTGGAGTATGCTGACAAGATATTCACCTACATCTTCATTTTGGAAATGCTTCTAAAATGGGTGGCCTATGGTTATAAAACATATTTCACCAATGCTTGGTGTTGGCTGGACTTCTTAATTGTTGATGTAAGTATTTTAGAATAAATTGTAAAGAATTGTTTATTCTAAATGCTCTGTTTTCACTAATGCTTTTCTTTTTTTTTAGAGTTCAGACTTATTTATTTAGCTTAGATTTGATGTATTAAAAGCCCAACACTGTAGGGTTGCATCAACAAGCCATTGGTGAAAGCCCTTGGCTGTGTTACAGCATGAGGCAGAAACAGAAAG
>LOJH01047339.1:0-13231 GCA_001685095.1 Ellobius talpinus
TTATTAACCAATGAAAGTAACACATAGACAGATGACCCTCCTCCATCATTTCACTGTGAGATGCTGGGCCTAAAAGGAAAGCAGAGCTACAATACAGAAGGACCCTGAATTCCTGAACAACACCATGAAAAGCTACCTGTTCCCAAGAGCATCTGCAAAAGAGCCAGTATGAGTAAGAAATAAACATTTAGCATGTGAAGCCACTGAGACGGGGGAGTTGACTTGCTAATCTCTCCTGACTAATAAGCATATTTGAAAAATACAGAATACATGAGAGCCATGATACTATAGAATCAGATGGTCAGATGAGGAAATCTAATATCTCTTTTAGCTAAAGAGTTTTAATATTGCAACATTTGCCAGGCATCAGTCAGAGATGTTTGAGACAAACATGGACTATTGGACTTTCTCCTCTGGATCTCCCAGTGAATCAGCCTGCCAGCCACTTCTGATTCATGCAGCACAAAGCCTTCCTCCCATTTCTGCTGACCCAATGGTTTCCAGAAAATCCCAGACTATGTCCCAAGGGTCTCCTGGAACTGCCCAAGGTGACCCTCCTCATCCAAGTTAGGTTTTCCATGTCCCTGTGAGTTCCTAAAGGACATGGCCATCTGTGGTTTTCTCCAGTGTCCAGCTGGGAACAGAGAACAAGGCAAGGTTTAGATAGCCCAGGTCTGTGCCCTCAAGAGCTACCCAGGCAGGAAGTGCCACTTTGCATCATTTTCCACATCCTCCACCTGTACTGGCACCTCTCTCCAGGCTAAAGAGAAAGCACATTGACCATGGATTCTGGTTCTTTTCCTCCTCTTGCCACCTTGCTCCAAGTATTGCCAGACGGCTTTAACTAAGAGGCTGTAGCTTTTGTGACAGATCTGGGACACAAGCTGGACCTTGAAAAGTCCGGGTACACTGAGGCCTGTTCTTTCCTGCCCCCGTGAAACCTTATATACCATGTAAACAACCTTGGGAATATAAAGAGTCTCTTCTTTCCCAAAGTCTTCACCATCACTGTCACAATGGGGGTCCTGGTCAGGTGGGTGGTGACGTTCTAGGCCATTCAAGCCATGCTGGCTCAGAACAGAATATCATACAGTCAATCCTTAGGCTCAAAAAAATAATGTTTCTTGTCTTACCCAACCATTTTTGGCACTGTCTGTTACACCCACAAAATAACAGGTACACATATGTTCAACCACTACCCATGAGAAACCTAAGAATTAGGGAACCTAAAACTGTTTTTGGTAAACACCTATCCCAAAATTTCCCTGATTTTTCCTGTGTCTGTAATGACAGCCCTCCCACCTGTGAGACGGAGAGAATGAGAGTGAAAAGGGGGACTGGTTATTCATTTTGGTCACCATATATGGAGTACTTCAGGATAAAAGTTGGACTGAGATAAGCAAATTACCTTTGCCAAAACCTTCAACCCTGGTAAGAAAAAGAAATCACAGAAGCCTGCCCAGAACACATGCACATGTGCACACATACAACACACCACACACACAGATGCACACACACCACTACATCCACCAAGAACCTCAGTGAAATGGTACAGTAACATTGGGCAGGAAGAGAAGACACCTAGCTTTAATCCTGGTTCGCCCCCCCCCCCGAGGGAAATCAGTTTCTTTTGCTGGATCTAGACTGTCACGCTGGGGGTCTGTTTTAGCTGTGGTCCACAGTTCCAAAGGCTTCAATTCAGGCTTTCCATTTGCATTAACAAATCTCACGTTCAACCATATTATTCACATAGCTGACTGTTTGCTGTACAGCATGCCCTGTGATAGAAACTGGCATGTAAGTATTCTGAGGCTCACTGTAACACAGTAACATTGGGAGGAGGTCAGTGACTTGTTCCTCTCCTACGCAAGAGGAATCTAAGACTTGGAGAAGATGAAAGTGTCCATAGTCCACTCCCCTCCCCCAAACACTAACAACACCCACACCCAACCAATTCCCACGCCAGAGCTCCAAAGTCTTTCCAGTAATTCTCTATGATTCTCTGGTGATTCTTCCTGTTTTCTAAAGAGGGGTTACCATCTAGTGGAATCAGCTATACCTTCGCTTGGAAAGCCAGGGCAAGCGATGGGGGCAGTGGGGGGTCAAGACCTAGATCTACCCTGAAATCAATCTATGAACTTGACTTTCTCTGAGACCATTTAATTATCCCCAGGAGCATCAAGCCTGACTCTGAGACCTCACAGGGGTGCAGCGCAGATCAGATGTGTTTTCAGGTAGGAAAAGGCTTTAAAGAAAGAAACCACACAACGAATACAGTTGGTGCTTATTCTGTGTGCATTGGATCTCAGCCAAAGCAAAATTCTAAAGCCATCTGAACTCTCTAAGCTTTAGAACTTGTGGATAGGAAGAACAAGGTGTACAATGTTTTTGCTATTGCTTTAGAAGCTCAGAGAAGGACTAGAAAATCGTGACTTCCAAAGCTCACAGCTTTGAGTTTCTGTGGGCAGCTGGGCCTACAGATGACGTCATCTGGCATGAGTGAGAAAGCCTCCCTTTAGCAGTAAGGAATTTTCAGGAAGGGAATATCTGTCATCTGCGTGTGAGCAAGGGGTGACCAAATGCTCTACACTTGATTATCCACCTGTAAAATGAGGTTCCATCCCTCAACTGTCCATGGGAGAAAGGACAGGAAACTATATGAGGCCATGTCCAACATAACCCTACATCAAGGTTGTATGTATGAGCTCACTGTGGAAAACAACATAAGGCAAAAAATCCAAAATATCATATAGATTTAGAGGCATGCTTTCATATATCTGTTGACAGCATAGAAAAGACACAGCCTGACACACAAGAATGAGCTGATTCAATTGACTCTGTGGTATATCTGGATACTAGAATATGGTGGTGTTATTAAAAAGATGTTTGCAGGGACTTTTAATGGCCTGGGGAATTTTTAAAAATGCTGAGTGCAATGTCAGGATACAAAAGCACCTGAACATAGTGGTCATTCCTCAGAAGCCACATGAATGACGGGAAGGAAGATAAAGCACGAAGCTAGCAGACCAAATGAGGAAGGACACCGCCAATATTCATCTTTTCATAATCTTTGAATCTTAAGATGGAAAGAAGCAATTGGTGCCATCACAGTAAAGGAAATCAGCTCCCACTTAGACACACGGTCATGAGTTCCTTCCATCTCCAATAGGGAACAAAAATGAATCCCTAACCAGATACCTTCAGACTACTTTCAGTTGAAGAATTAAAATCAGAGTTGTCTTCATGGCAGCTTAGGCAGCTCCCAGACCCCGAGCTGTAGTGACCCTGGAAAGCCAGAGAAGAGGAAGAGAAGACCATAAAGTAAGGGAGATGTCTAACAGGTATATTGACATTCCAAATGATCCCACTCCACAACAGGGGAGGCACCTGAGCCCTCTAAAGATAGGTAGCTCTTCAGGATAATGACATGGATTGAGGCATCTGTAGCATTAGAGAGAACAAAAGATCCTTGGAAACTAAATGAAACACATAAAATAAATTTTAATAAGAGAAAATTGCAGTAATAGCATCAGAAAATGTCCACATATCATCATAGTGTAGGTGTTAGCCTGGAACCTCCGAGGAGTAGGTGCTGTAAGATTCCATGAAGGTCAAACGAGGATCCTCAATGCCATGTAATTCTGACACTGCAAAGCAGTTTATTAACTTAGTATCATTTTAACCAGGCCTATGGGATCCTCTAACAAAGTCTCACTAAATGAATCCCATTTCTAGTAGCATCTACTAGGAAGAGGCATAGACCAATTAATGTCTTCATGATCTGGGTACAGACAATGGAAGATTGACACAAGGGTTTTTCATAAAGGACAGCAACTGAGGACACCAGCAAGAGATCTGAAGCTGTGTATTTAGGGAAGCCATCATGCAAACTCTAGCCAGCCCTGAAGGATCAGAAGGGAATGGGGAGGAAGGATGCTGAGGCGATAAAAAGCAGATAAAGCTCCTGGTGTCCTTGCATTTAGCAGCCTCTCAGGAAGTTGGGCTAATGTATATTAAGAAGGGCAATGTGCATCAACAATACTGAGAGGAACTGTGCATCCAAGCTGTTCACTATCATCCCAATTCAAGAAATGCCACAACAATGGTTTGAATAAGAATAGACTCCATAGGTTTATATGCTTGAATGTTTGGTCACCAGAGAGTGGAACTGTTAAAGGGATTACAGGATCAGGATATGTAGCCTTATTGGAGTAGGTGTATCCTTGTTTGAGCCAGTGGGGGTGGGCTTTCAAAAGCTCATGACAAGCCTATCTATCTCTTTCTATGTCTATATCTGTCTGTTTGTCTCTCTGTCTCTCTCTCACTGTCTCTCTGTCTCTGTATGTCTATCTGTCTGTCTCTCTCCGTCTCTCTGTCTGTGTGTGTGCACGTGTGTCACGTGCGTGTGTGTGTGTATGAATCAGGATGTAGCCCTCAGTTATTGTTCCAACACCATGCTCTCCACCATGAGGATACTATATTAAACCTCTGAAGCTATAAGTAAACCCCCAGTTAAATGCTTTATGTTATAAGAGTTTCCTTGGTCATGTGTCCCCTCCATAGCAATAGAACAGTAACTAAGACAGTCATATCACTGTTTTAAAATCAAATTAAGTCTATCTCACCTCATAAGCCAAGAATGGTGATGAGCCTCTTCTAAGATAAGGAGTGGAGGAGACTCTACACCGATACAAATAATGTTTGTTGAGCACTTACTACATGTCAGATGTTGTCCCAAACTCTAATATGGCTAAGAGTGTTGGCATCTATATGTGACTGAGGACACTAACTTATTGTCTAAGGTCTGGCCATGGTGGGGGAGAATTTCAACTCTTACTTCACTCCAAAGCCCTATGCTACTAAGTGAGACAGTGGGTTACATGTGTTATGAAACACGAGAGATGGTCTCTTGTTTTCTAACTATCATGGCAATAACTCAAAAACCCTCCCTGTCAAACACTAGGCAGTCCGTTAGGAAGCTAGCTTTTGTGGGACCACATATTCCTTCTGCATGCCAAAGATTTTCCCACAGATGTGTCAGCTGTAGCCTGCAACATGATAGATGGAGGCTCAGCCAGCCCATTCCTGTCATTTCTCATCTACAAGTTTCTTTGCTTTGGCATGCATCTCCCCCATCCTTTCCTTCTAGGGGCTCAAGAATTCCAATTCTCCTTTCCCAGGATTGGGCTGTGGTCCTTGCTGGGAAAAGTGTCAGCCTCTGCTCCCCACCCCTGCCTGGAAAGGTCTGGTCTTTCATCCACTGGCCCCTTTCATTTGGAGCTGGGGAGATAATTCATCAAAGATGTGCAGCCCCTTCAGTCCCCTTAGGAAAGGTAAATGCTCCCTTGTTCTGAGCAGAACCAGGGTCTCGGCATGGCATTCTCACACAGCATCACTCTAGGAGGTCTGCTCAGATCATAAATTTGAATATTTATTAAGCTGCTTCTGGAAGGCTGAAAAAAGTGACTTGAACAAGGGGGTACTTCTTAAATTCACAGCAAGGTGACTTTAAGTATAGAACTGGGCTAGAAAGACCTTATCACCAAGCAAGGCAGAAAGCCACAATACGTCAACACTTCAAATCTCCTTAACACCAAACAACTTAGTTAACCTTTACTGAGTACCTCCTATACTCAGGTGTGCTTCTAAGGATTAATAGTAATGATGTCACTGCATCTTCAAAGTAATCCTATAAAGGAGGCAACATTAGAATGCCCATTTTTCAGGCAAGGAAACCAACATAGTTATTTGTTCAAAATCTCAGAGTTAATAAGTAGGAAAGCTAGGATTTGAACTCATGTCCTTTGGTCAAGATATTCTGGGACTGTCTTGTACAAGGAGTAAACCTGCAACCACAGGGTGCATACAACTGTTGCCTAAAGCTGCAATCCTACAGGCCTGCCTGAGTGGAAAACTAGCTGGGACCAACATCATTAATGCACATGTGTGAGGTTTACCACTTTGCTTAACATATCAGAGTTTCACACCCTTACACACACTATATTAAGACTAATGCTAATTGCTTTCCAGTATGGGAGGATTAAAGGGTTCATTTTATATAAAGTGCACAGACCATTAACAATAATTTGATTTGGGGGATGGAAAGATTGTTCAGTGGTTAAAAGCACTTACTGCACTTGAAAAGGCTATGGGTTTGTCCATGTAGCCTTCTGTGCCTCCAGCTGCAGGAGATTTGACACTTCTGATTCCTGAAGGTTTCTGCATGTGCATGTATGATGCACAGACATACACCAGGAACACATATGCACATAAAACTAAATAAATAAATGATTTTAAATGTTTTCCCCTTCTCACTACCAGCTTTCCAACCGTTTAAATTCTTTACTGCTGAATTTCTAAGAAACCTGCCTTTTCAATTAAATTCATGGAGTGCAGTTTTAAAGAGAGACTTGAGCTGAGTTTTATTATCCAATGCAGATAACCTTTTTGATGTGTATCAATCATTTTCATTTGTAAGGTGGATGGATTTTCTATATCTGTATCTAGCTGCTGGGAGAAAAATCTTTAAAGCCTCAAGATGAGATTTTAAAAACATCTTCATAGATGAAAAAAGCAAAAGTTTCACCTTCAAGGAAAATAAAAGAGAACATGAAGTCTATACTTGAACACACACAATATCAAAAAAGGCTGAGTATGAGGTCACAAATGCATGACCTTGACATCAATTGCTTGGACAGCATAAAAAGGATTATTTTGGTCTGCCTTGGCGGAGGAGGCAGCTCAGTGTGTGACACAATTCCACAGTCTGTCCCCATGCACAATGCTGCTGAGGGCTTGAGACTTCATGAGTATAGATGCCTCATTCATTCTTTCATTTATTCCTTCCCTATCCCATCTCCTCTCTTCACCCAAGCATTCATCTAAAATCTCTGAATCATTACCCAGTGGCAAGCACCATGGACAGTTCCACTGCAGCAGCCTGTTTTATGGAGCACCAAACATGTACAGCAAAAGAAACTGTTATCTAGGAGACACCCAAAGCAATAAGAACAGAGAAAAATAGCTCAGAAATAAATATGTAAACAACTGAGAATCAATGAGCAAATGTGGAGCTGAAAGGACTTGGAATTGACTGGGGGTTCACAGGAGACTATCTGTGGTCTACAGTACAGCATAACTCAGGAGCAGACTGGGGCAGGAAGATATCATAGGCATTCTTGTGCCCTAGTCAAGAGTAAATTATGCTGTACAAATAATCTAAGTCATTCTAATTGCACATTCATGTGTTTACCTCCAAAGTCTTTAGTTTATCTGATTATTTTCCAGGTCAAGTCTGAGAAGTGGAGAGCACAGGAGTCAAAGTGCAGAAGGGGGTTTAAGCTCAGCTATGATCTGAGCATTTTATCTCTCCCAAACCTGCATGTGGAGACCTAATTGCCAATGTCATGGGAGCAAAAGGCAAAGCTTTCAGGAAGTGACTCAGTCAAAGAAGCACAGCCCTCATAGATGGGACAAGTGGCCTTAAAAGAGAGCCATTCTTGCCTTCCACCAGGTAGGGATGCAGTGATCCATAGAGCTATGGAGAGCCTCTATAGACATGGAATGTGCTATGACCTGACTTCAGGCTTCCAGACTCCAGAACAGTGAGAGTAAGTTTCTTATCATCTGCCAGTTACCCAGATATTTGGATATAGCAGTTTAAACAAACCAAGACAATCATCATCTACTTCAACCTTAGCTGAATTTGTGTGTGTGTGTGTGTGTGTGTGTGTGTCGTGTACATCTATGTACATATGTGTGGATATGTATAGAGAACAAGGTTAGCCTTGAGAGCTGTTCCTCAAGCTATGCACCTTGTTTTTTGAGACTAGGTCTCTGAATGGTCTGGGGCTGATTAGGCCAGGTTAGTTTAGCTAGTCATCAAGCCCCCAAGTATCTATTGGTCTCCAACTTCCCAAAGCTGGGATTACAAGCACATGCCACCATACTTGGCTTTTCTTGTTATATAGGTTCTTAGAATCAAACTCAGATTGTCATGATGAGACAAAGGCCCAACCCCCCTCCCCCAGTCTTGTCTTTAACAAGCTAGTTTCTGATCCAGAGAAGTTAAAACCTGCCTAAGACTACAAAGACATTGTGTTCCCCTAGCCCTCTCAATGCCTTCACTTGATGCACATGCCACATCATATAAATACCCCACAGACAGCCTAACAGAGCAGCTATTAGCATCCCTATTACAGAAGAGAATGGAGAGCTTTGGTATGGAAGAAAGCCATGTATAAAGCCCTGAATGTTTCAGACTTAAGCAGCACCAACTAGATTGCTCCACCATGCTTTCTCTTATGCTTGCTGCCGCCTAGAGGTAGTCTTAGAGCAAGACTGGAAGCAGCCCTCGGGGCTATTTTCATATTCTATCAAGCCCAGTCAGGCAGCATCAGTTCAGCTTCCCACTGCTGCCCACACACAGCAAACTTCCTGCACACCCTCCAGGGAGACTCTTAGGCAACTCGATGTTGCCAAACTAAAGCTGAGCCTGGAGATAGGTACAGGTATCCCTAAAGTGATCAGTTTACATGCTCCCGATAAAGCATAGAGAGCCAGAAAGATGCATCCTTTTGAAACACTTGGCAGTAAACTATGGGTTTTCACAATGAACCTGTGTGTCCCTCAAAGTGCAGCAAAGGTGGAGCTCCATCCCAAAGGAACACATGCAAGAACAGGTTCGGGCAAGTAGGGGTGCAGCCAAGATTCTCCTCCATCCTGTTCACTACTGACAATCTTTCTGTAGCATTACATACAGCAAATCTAACTATTGGTAGCTACCACCTTTTTGAATAATACATTTCCACAGAGCAGATGGCGGTGGCAAGGGACCAGAGTACAGACCAATAGCACAGCCTAGTGGCAAACTCAGAAATGACAATCTGATTCCCCATTGTCACAAAATGAATGCAAAGGAAGGATGTACCTTCATTTTAGGAAGGACATAGAATACTAGAGAAAAGTCCCCTGTTTCCCGAGCCAAACAGTTCCACAATTGTCTTAGCAGTTCAGCCACAGGAACTGGAGATGAGAATATTGTTGCAGAGAGATAGAGGCAAATGTTTGGAGCAGCATCCTACAGAGCCCAAGAAAGAGAAATCACAGTGACAGTGATACTTAACAGTTCACAATCAACAAAACTTTGGCAATTCTGCTTTGTGTGTGGAGAGGAGACAGACAGACAGAAAGACAGACAGACAGACAGACGGATGGCCAGCCAGACAGACAGACAAAGACAGAGGGAAGGTGTGTCACATGAAACACTATTTATTCTCTCTGGCAATGCTGCATATAATTTAAGAGTTCTCCTAAAGTGCTGTTTTTCCATGCACTCAGTTGTGGGGTCTTCCTCTACAGATCGGCTGGAGTCTGTGCTTTTATGAAAATGATAATCTCCTACCTAAAAGAGATGTAGCACTGGCGTAAAGATACAGCCATCTCATCAATGAGAGAAGGGAAGTTAACAAGCACCCACAGTGAATTCAAAGCTGCTCTACAAGCTGACAAGGAGCCCAGAGGCTTAACCAGTACCCCTTTCATAGAGTCTGAATGACACAGATGTTCAGGCCCCAGGCTAATGGGCACACATGCTGGCATCATTCATAAAGTAACTGCTCTGTCTCTGACTGTTGGTTTTCTCTTCTGTCTGTCACACTGAAACAATGATGATGAGTTCTTTGCATGGTGATTGTTAGAATTAGTGCAAATCACAATGATCATCGGATACTAACCTCTCAGTCAGTGGTTTCTGTCAGCATATAATTAGGATGAATGGATTATTTATTACATTCAATGACAAATGTACCCATCAACCACTGTTTCCCAAGTGACTGTCACTATGTACTGGGGACTCAGACTTGGTCAGATTCCTCCTTGAGTATCCAGAACCTGCTTCCAAAGTTTGGTTCAAGAATAGGTCGCAACGTCTTCAATGGGGGCTTATTAGACAAACACGTCTCAGATCTCTCCTAGATCTACTCAATCAAAATCTGCAATTTAAAATGATCTCCACATAGTTGGTGGTCTGGGGAGTCCTGCTGTCCTGTAAAATCAGATGCTAGCTTTTAAAATGTTGGCTTGCCTCCTAATCTAATTTGAAGAAAGAAAGGCTTCTTCCTTCTGCAAAAGGTCCCTCTTCTTTGGAGGAAGATATAACTGGACTATTTGGTGGCATCAAAGATGTTATGTCACTTGATGACATCAACAAGTATCCTTCCTGTGGACACAAAGCCAAGAAGAGATACGCATTCATACGGAGGAGAATGACCAGAAATTCCCACACTTTTCTTAGGGAGAAACCTCTGCCAAGGGTATGTAGGCTAGGCTGAGTTACTTAAGATAGCCCTCTGAGAAACAGAAAGAACCACAAAGAAGCTTCTATGTAGAGAACAAGCTATACCATCCTCCAAAGTTATGCTGATACATACTTCTCCATGTGACAGAATTAAAAGCAGATAGAACTCTTACAAGGTGGTACCTAGTGGAAGGTGATTGAGTGATCCCTCCATAGAGAATTAATGCTAGACTCCTGGTGGGCTGGAACTCACGTAAGTAGAATAGTGCCCACCCTAAAATGTCTCAGCCCCTCTCAGGAGTGCCATGCTAGGGACCAAGTTCCCAGTGCATGATATCTAGAGAAAAATTACACACAAACTACAGCCATAACACTGGGTATGCACTAGTTCTTGGGAGCTTTTATTGTGTTATCGTGTGCCTTTAGATTACAGACATGAAGCTACAGGATTTAGCATTTGCCCTCCCGGGTTTTGGTGTTGCTTTGGTACAAGCTATCCTTACTATGCTCTATTCCTCTTGTTCAAAATGAGAACTAATCCTCTCTGCTATTGTACGTTGGTAGTGTTAACTTTAAAAGGAAACTGTAGGAGTTAAAAGGCTAAGAGTTTGTTTTCTGTCTCAGAGCAGACTTTGAACCTGAACTTTTAAACAATGTTGGGATTGTTAAAGCTTTGGGAACTCCTGGAGAAAGCAATTGATTTTGGTTCATGAGATGGACATGAGCCTTTAAGAGCCATGCAGAAAACGATGATGTCAGGTGATGTTTCTGGGTATCAAGTTGACAAGATGTGATTTGCAATAGTTAATCTTGTCAACTTGATTAGCTCGAGAAGTGCTTATGAAACTAGAAAACCACACCTCTGAATACGTTTGTCAAGGTACCTCCAAGAGTGTTAAACAAATGCAGACAACTTCTCCTGAATGTGGGCCACACCATTCCCTAGGCTGGGAGCTTGGGTGAAACAAGAGCGAGGAAAGAAAAGGAACAAGCTAGTTGTCACACAAGTATTTTCTTTGTTGCAAGGCTGTAAGCTGTCCTGGTTCACTGTGGGCCTCCTTGCCATGATGGATTGAAACCTTTGAAACTATGAGCCACAGGGGTTGGGGCAGGGTTCTGTTCTTGTCTTTGCAGGAAAATAGAAAATATCCATCTTTGAGAAGTCACTAGCCAGATGCAGAGGAAGCAAGATGAGAATATCATACTGAGAAAAGGTACCAAGCCACGTGGCTAAACATAGGTAAGAATTATGGGTAAATTTAAGTTGTAAGAGCTAGTTAGCAAGAACGCTGAGCAAACAGTTTATAATTAATACAAGCCTCTGTGTGTTTCTCTGGGGCTGAACAGCTGTGGAACAGTGTGGGACAGAAACTTCCATCACACAAAATAACCCTTCTTCTTCTGTTATTTCCCTAGCTATTTGTAACAGTAGCTAAAGACCAACACACTGTTCAATCTCTCTCAAGCCTTCTTTGCTCTTGCCCCCAGCTAGATCATTCTTTATAAAAACCGTATCAGTTCTTAGAGTTGTACATAATGTGCTTTGGTCATATCCATCTCTATTCCTAAGTTCTTTCCAGATCCACCCATTCAATACCTACCTAAATTTGTGTCATTAAAATCTCAGACCAATTTGTACTTCTCAGACAGTCTTGGATGTATGATCATCCATTGAAGCATGATTGACTTGCCACATTTCAAAAAAATGATCTCTTTCTCTCCCAGCATCTGACAGTCACCAGTAGCTCCTCGGCTGGGGTGGGGGTTTGTGCTCAAATTCCATATCCCCGAATTTGGTCTGACTGGAGCATACATAGGTTTTGTGCATGCTCTTGCTACCACTGTGAGTTCCTGCGCACAGTTTCCCTACTGTTTTCCAGAAGAAAGTGTTTCTTGTAATCATCCACCAGCTCTTGCTCTCTCACTTTTTCTGGCTCCCCTTCAACAATAATCCCTGAGCCTTTGGAAGAGAGGGTGTGATAAATATAAATCCTTTTTTGCTGAGCATTTTGTAATCTCTTATTATTTGCTCATCAGTCAGATGTGGGTCTCTGCATTAAACACCATCTACTGCAAATAGAAGAATATCAGCTGATGGTTGAGAGATGGATTGAATGATAAGCCATTAGGAGTCATTTAAATACTATGCTCACTTAGCAGCACAGTAGTAGTTAGTAGGTCCTTGCCCAGGGCCTGTGGTCCAGCTAGCTATAGATTCTTGACCTAGTGGGTGCCAGATATGGGTCTCAACTGTGGATCAGGTCTTAAATCCAATCAGAAAGTGACTGGTTAATACCATGTATCTTAGTTAAAGTTTCTATTGCTGTGAAGAGACACCATGATCATAGCATCTTTTACAAAGGAAAACATTTAATTATGGCTGGCTTACAGTTTCATAGGTTTAGTCCATTATCTCATGGCAGGAAACATAGTGGCATGTAGGCACACATGGTGCTGGAGAAGGCACTGAGAGTTCTACATCTTGATTCCAAGGCAGCAGGAAGTAAACCAAGATACACTTCCTCCAACAACGTCACACCTATTCCAACAAGGCCACTCCTCCTAATGTGCCTGAGCCTCTAGGGCCATTTCTATTTAAACCACCACATCATGTTAACGCCACTGGGGCACCAGTGGACATGTCTTGCCAGGCCAGTCTTTACTGTAGCTGGCAGGGTTCTCAGCTGGACATTAATTGATGGTATTGACAAATTGGTGATAACCATGTGACAGACGGCTACTTTTTAGAGATATCCTTCTTAAACAGATGTGGAAATATGATTCTTTTCTAGAAATCACAGTTTCTTCCCATTGTTACCTGATTAAGTTTAAGGTGTTGACAGACTCTTCAAACCCCATAGAAATCTGAGAAAAAGTGATGAGATGATGTAGGTGGGTCATCTGTCTATGTGTTACTTTCATTGGTTAATAAAG
>LOJH01047340.1:0-13230 GCA_001685095.1 Ellobius talpinus
TTATTAAACCAATGAAAGTAACACATAGACAGATGACCCTCCTCCATCATTTTTATATTCAGTTCTGTTTGGTGGCAGAAAGTTCTCTGAGCTTCGAGACTAGATGAAGCAGCAGTGTGCATGACTTGTAATGACTTAAAAATTACAAATGCTGTATGGTAAAGTACATTTCTAGAAAGTCACAGCAGAGCATAGCAATTTCTCTCTGTAATCCCAGCACTTAAGAGACTAACATAACAGGATCTCCACAAGCTCAAGGCCATTCTGAACTATGTGGTGTGTCCAAAGTCAGCCTGCACAAAGTGAGACTCATTTCAAACCCCACTTCTTGTGCTCCCTTTTCTCCAATAAAACCAAAGGCAGCATCAGGAAAAGAAACACTTTTGCAAATGTTCTGTTACATGAGGAACATGGGAGTGCCCTGAGTCAACCCAGCTTCACAAATCGAGAAGCACAGATCGAGTATGACATTCCATGAACTCACTACAAAGCACAGAAAGAGAAAACAAAAACAACTAGAAGAACTCAATATATAACTTGTACCATCAAAATAGTCACCTTTAAAAGCTATACTACCAAGTGTTAATGAATAAAATGCATTGCCAAATTGGTATAGCCATTGGCAGAATATAAATATGTGCATAAGTTTTTGAGATACTGTTTGTCAATATCAATTAAGAGGCTACAAATACTTATCTTCACTAGTAACTTTTAATAAGTTATGATAAAGAAGTGATCATAAATGTTTGACATGTGCATTTGCATTTAGTTCCTTAACTAAGAAAAATCTAGAAACACTAATGACACTATATAAAAGATTACTTGGAAGACAAATATACTTCCTTAATAACAATGGTCAGTGAAATCAATAAATGCTTAGTGTCTGATGTGAAGAAAAAGTGGAGCACAAAAATCAAGTTACTTCCATTATATCCAATATTCAAAGGTACAAACTGAAAATATACATATACACTGACAGTAATGAGAAAAATGATGACCTAGGCATGGTGGCACATGCTTTTAATCCTAGTGCCGGAAAGGCAGAGGCAGGTAGATCACTATGAGTTCAAGTCCAGCCCTGCTCTACACAGTAAGCACAATGAGTTCCAATCCGACATTCTGTCTCAAAGAAAAAAAAAGAAAGAAAGAAAAGGAAAAAAATTCTATTTTATTTTTTCTCCTTAGTGATTATATAATTTCATTTAATCAAATTTATTTTCAATTTTATCTGAAATTAAGTTTACAAACATAATTATTTACATACTTTTCAATATAATTTTACATAATAGGCCTCACATTCAACCATAGTGAAGAATGCGTTATCCCTCTGCTACATGGCCAACAGCACACAACTCAGTCCCCCGTAGAAGCTGGACCCAAATATGTCTTGCTACCAGTAAAACGTTTCAAAATAAAGAAAAACCAATAGTAAATCCTAACACACAATATACTTGAGTGATCTGTAGCGTCTTGGATTAAGCTTCTGTGCTGGTGGACTTATTTGCCAATCCAGGTTTATAACAGCAGTGCATAATAGAGGATACACATTAGAAATTAGAGTAAGAACAGATAAACTACTGAATAGATAGTGGATACTTCTAAATGAAAGGAAGACTTAAAAAGTATCAGCTGCAAGCAAAATTGTCTGGAAAGTTGTAGCCTGTGTTCCTAAAGGCCAGTTTATGGCTGGTGCCTATCAATAGGGATAGGCAAACAGTGGTGTTCACTCCTTAGGCTATCATCACAAATAATTCTCCTTAACAGCTATTACTTATGAATAATTCCTGTGGCCCAAGTTCTGTCTTGAATCTTTCACATGCACTGTCTCAGGAAAAGTCAGGAAAGCTTCCACAGTTTTATTGTAGAGTCCACTACTGGCCTTCATATATCTACATAATGAAGACTCCCACCCACCCTGCCCCCTGCAGCCTACATTCTTAATCAGGACACTCACTATTCACTGACTACCAAGGGCATAATAGAAATGCAACTATAGAAGGAAATATTCCATTTGAGAGCTTGGAAAAGAAAGCAAAGATAGGAGGGAGACCAAGAAAGGAGGCTTAGAGAAGTAAGAAAACTCGAAAACAGACGATTGTGGTGTCCTACAACTGAAATCTGGCGGAAGAGGGGAAACCAAGGAGAATGACTGTCGGAGGGAGGAACAGCAGCCAACATGCTACTAGCAGAAAAGCAAACGCTGCTCCTGTAAAACAGGGAGTTTGCCAGTGACTTAGAGGGGTTAGGTTCTGGGAGATGATGCAGACCATAGGCAGTTTGCATGTATAAATGATAGCATTTGACTGGAAACATGAAGAGATGAGCTGGGTACATGCCAAGCAAATGGGTTATTGACAGCAGAGAATGGAACATGTTGATAAGTGTGTGTCAGGGGTAATACATGTACCATGGAAAACACATCCGATTTACTGTGATTATTATGATGGGGATTAGAGATGCAAGAGATCTGAAGAATGAAAAACTGAACACCAAGAATGTCCAAGGGACCAATGATGACTTCATATTTACTGGTTTGGGGGTGGGGAGTGGGGAGTGTGGTTAAGGCAAGCATATGGAATGTTCTTACTTTTAGAAATCTACCTTTCACCTTACTCTCTAGATGGATGCATGGAGCACAAGAAATAATACACGGCAGAATCTAGTCATTACCTGTGTTAGAAAACTGAATGATTCTGGGGGCAAGAATGCAGAGACACCCTCACATCAGCATTATCACGGACAGGATCATGGAGTCAGCATTCCCAAAACTAGCCCTCAACTCTGCTGTCTATTGACAAACAGATGAGCCTCAAATCCTTGCAGCATCTATGTGAATAATTTGCCATGATGATAGGTTTTCAGGGGATGCCTTTGAGTATGCTTAGAACTTTCAGTGTAATAACTATAAAACCACATAGGTCATAATGTCCCGGTTGCTTTTTTTTTAAATTGTGTTGCTGTGATAATACACAGATCAAAGCAAAGACCACAGAGGAACATTGCTTACTGCCCCTCTCTGGCTAGTTCAGCTACCTTTCTTTTATCTCTTGAGCCCTTTGAATAGGAGTGGTGCTGCTCACAGTAGGTTGGCTACTCCTGCATCAATCTCTGACTAGTTCAGCTACCTTTATTTTATAGCCTGAGCCCCCCACAGTAGGTTGGTCCCTCCTGAATCAATTAGAAATAATGAAATGCCAACAGACATTTCAAAAGTATAGTCTCAGTGTAGCAATTTCTAATTGGATTTCCCTTTTTCTAGGTGACTGTAGTTTGTGTCAACTTGAAAAAATCAGCACAAATGTTTTTCAGAAAAGCACTACTAGATAATTGTAGTGATATTTCATTTGTATTTTAATAAATGAAGCTTGCCTGAAGATCAGAAAGTAAAACAGCAGCCCTGGTCAGCCTTACAGAACAGGCAGTGGTGACACACACCTTTAATCCCAGTAACCACACTAGTTTGCCATAGAAACCGGGCAGTAATGGTACCTGCCTCTAATCCCAGCGCTAGAGAGCATTATAAGACTGGAGGAGATAGCTCTCAGTCAGCTTCATTCTGAGGATTCCTGGAGGCAGAATTGCCATTTTCAGACTGAGGTAGAGGTAAGAGTCAGTGGCTGGCTGCTTTGCTTTGCTGGTCTTCAGGTTGAACCCTAAAACTCTCTCTGGGTTTTTAATAATCGTGCTACAGATAATAAAACAGATAGATACATAAGGTTAACCAGCATAAGACTAAGTGTGATGAGGTCTCCACATGTGTTTCCAAAGAGACTCTAGTTATAGATTAAAAATCATAGTGCCTCTATTTACCCACAACCTATTAAGTACTCACTCCCACAGTAGAAGCATGCACATGTTTTGTTTTTCTGTTTGGTTGTTTTTAAGGTAGGATTTCTCTGTGTAGCCTTCCTTGGATATCCTAGCACTCACTCTGAAGACCAGGATGGCCTTGAACTCATAGAGATCTGCCTGCCTCTACCTCCCACGTACTGAGATTAAAGCTGTGTTCCAGCAGCACCCAGCCAAGCACAGATTTTGAAGAGAAGCTTCAGGACAAACCTAGGAGTCGACCCTATCACTCTTCCCTGGAATGCCACGAGGCTCACATTCTAAGAGAATAAAACACTCCACAAATCAGATAGGCAGGCTGTCAGGGTGACAAAACTCAACACCACCAGCTCCCTCTGGAATATTAGAATGATATCTAGGAAACCAAAAATTAATTCTGAAAAATAAAGCAATAAATGAACAAATGAGTTGTACATCATTGCTGATATCAACACTATTTAAGTTTATTACAACACTATTTAATTTATTACAAGGACCAATGACAATGGAATACTGCAGAGTGCGCTGTCTGAAGAGAAGTTGCTGTGCATGCACGCACAGCAGACTTTGCTAAGACCAGAGCTGAAATTTGTGAATGCACACTATTTGGTCCTTCTGAATCATGACAATGGAAAGGCTATTATCAGGAAATAACCGCGGATAATTATAAAAATAAATATATAAACACCTAGAAAGAGTTCAAATAAACCTGAAATATCATATCAGCACAAATTTATGTAAGCCGCAAGAAAAATCTGTTCAAGAAATTGTATCAAACCTACCTCCAAAGGCCCTACCATAACCACAGTCCTGCATCCTGTAAAGTGGGTGGGTCCTTTTCAGACCCCTCAGTGCAGCTAGCTATAAGTTACCACACAAATATATTTAATTCCAAATAATCAAGAAGAAAGCATTGCACAACATTGTGCACCAATGAGTCAATGAAATAGTGCAGAAAAGACATGCATTAGTGTGATGTATGCTACACTTCAGGATGCAATGGCCGATATGCACCAGATTCCGAAAAACGCGGGATAAGAACCAAGAATGCATTCAGAATAATTTCGGAGTGCATTGATTTCTGTGCTTTACCAAAACGTTATTCCATGGGGGGGGGCTTGTTACTCTGAGTTTCTCTTCCCTGGCTCTCCCCATGGATGAAGAATTTGATTCTATTTCGCCCCTCCCATCCAGTGCTTGCAGACTGCCTGAGAAGGCCAAGGCAGCATGCTCAGCAGCAAGGAACCCGGGCAGGCTGCGCAGGAGCTATATATAGCTCCACCTTGGAGATGTGCATACACAGGCACACGTACAGATGCCCATGCTGGATTTGGCATGAAAAACAGGACAGCCAGAAATGGCTACACCTCTCACTTGCTCCTTTCCCACCATTCCATTTTTTCAGGAATTTTCCCAGCATGGTGTCTGATTTCCCCGCAATTCTTCTCCTGCCTGCTACCAGCAATCTGATTCCAGTAGGAATCGGCACTGGGCCAACACCTAGTTCCCAAATACGGTCACCCAGGGAGGATGCTTTAGAGTCCATCCTGACACAGTCATTTGACTAGATGAAGTGGTAGTTCCTGGTGGGAAACAGTGAGGCAGGCGGGAAGCTACCTCTCTCTGCCGTGCCCAGTCCACAGCACCTCGTGGAGAGGAGACCCTGGCTTTTCCTCAGACTGAATTAATCAGAAAAATGCCTGGATTCTTCCCAGTCCCCACGCCCAAGGGGAGCTAGTCCTTAGCCTGGGGACGCACCAGCCCTTGCCTCCCTTACTGCAAGTACAGGCAGCCAGAGCTGTTCTGGAGGGTACCCTGCAGGTGCGGGGGAGGGGAGCAGGCGGCGCCTGGCGTGCTGAGCGGTTGAGATGCAGAGGGGACCTGCGGTTCCGACAGCTGTCACGTCTCCACCCCCAGGCCCCAGCCACTTCGACAGGGCAAACCCCAGGCCCGACCCCGCAGACAGCCTCAATGACGACAGGCAAAGTTGCCCAGACGCATTGCCCCTCGGGCTCCTCTCAGCAACCCTTCCCGGTGCGTTGCCCCGGCTCCAGCATCCGACCACCCTCTCCATCCCATCTTCTGATTGGTGTCATGGACGTTGAGGTGACAGCCTCAGCGACCCCGGGAGCCAGGGTAAGCAGGGCGGGGCCGGGGCTGGGTGGCCTCTGGGAAGCATGCCTTCCCTGCGCTCTGCAGAAGGGCGAGCCTGCCTCCTACCTGTTTCCCACTCCTGTCGCCGCTGCGCTGCCTGGCCCTACAGCTTTCCCGCTCCTGCCGCCGCAAACAGCTGGGAGCGCATCTCCCACCGGCGCCACTTCTCGACTAGGCGGAGCCCACCCCAGCTACTTGACAGCAGAAGCCGGGGCCTCGGAGTGCAGTTATTGGGGCCGCAGGGAAAGGGAGGCGGGGACCGGAGAGAAACCTCCACCTTTGATTGGACAGAGGAGATGTCATTCTCAACTCCAGGGTTTCTCTGGACTCACAGCTTCTGAACCTTTGAAGTCCATGGTTCCAAACCCTTCTGCTTCTTGGTCAGAGAGCTTTGGAGGAGGGAACCTGTTTTGCGGACCCAACATTAAAGGCTCCAAGAGGGAAGGGGGAATCTGACGAAACCAGACTCCGGGAACTCCTAGAGATTTAACCAAGGATACCACCTGGGGCAAAGACTCAATATGGAACATGTACTTCATTGAGGAACCAGAAAACAACAAGATGCACAATTAAGTGGAGAGAAATCACAGAAATATCAGAACTGGAGATTTTGTCTCAATCCAATTCCCAGTTATTGCCCAAATATGCCACAGAAGTTTTCCTTATATCAAAAAGCAGAAACTTTTTACTTCGTTTGGCGGAAAATAGTCCATATAGGGTCCAGTATTTTAAATGGGAAGACACTATAAAGCAAACTGTCAGAGTAAAGCAAATTGAGGCATTTGCCGTTAGCAGTTCCATTAGCAGCCAGTTCTTTAAATAATGGCCACCATACCTGTATCATGGTTTTAAGTCTGAATATACAAAACCGGGAAGCTAGGTGACTGCGAGGCTGCTTTTAAGAGGGCAGAATGTCATCTCTCCTGTCTATCCAGGTAGAACCAGAAAGCTATGAAACCCGAGGGACCACTTAGTGGAAGACCAGGAAGAGACTGTAAATAAAATTGAAATAGAGCATGTGTTCTCTCAGTACCTAATGAGGAAACAAGATACCCTCTTCCTCTTTAGAGCCCAATCTGTCTTCCACCTCGGTAACTTAGCCATCCTAACGCATGCTGAACATAAGAGAAAACTCGTGTTCATGAGTTCATAAACGGCTTGCCCCCTGGACTGTTGTTAAAGAAAAGGCTGGTGTTACCAAATGCTAAGTACAGACACCCAATATTCAAAGTTTTTAGTGCCATCAAGGTCTACCTTGTATATTCTCTTCACAGCGCTGGAAGATTCCGGGGTTAAAAGGAACAACAGATACATTGTTATCAAACATACATACATACTGTGTATGCTGGGAACCCTCTTGCCACAGCTACAAGTGTCAAAGTCACCAGAGTCGTTTCCCCATAACATGCCTGTTAGTCTTGTATCCTCATCTCCAGGACATTCCAGCTTTCCCACTGAACTGCACAAAATTCTTGGATTACTGGGCACTTGTCCTGTGCCTTATTCTCTGTGTGCTGTACCAGAACTCGGCAAGAAAGAGATGTAAAACTTGCAGAGGGAATCCAGGGGGACAAAATTAGCAAACAGTTTAGTAGGGAATGTGCTTTCAATATTAGTATCTCTCAACTGCTCAATAAATCTCAATTAGCTGCCTTCCAATACACCCTTCTCCAGGAAAGAGAAAGCATAGAATGAAGTGAAAGGAAAGGAAAAAGAAAGGAAAAAACCAAGCACTGAAGTTTACAAGAGCTGAACAGAATACTAAAATCTCCACCAAGCCATCATCTTATCCTTCCATTCATTCTCTTAATGAGTACTAATATTGTAAATATTGTGGAGGGTGAGATAAGATAAACAAGCTGTCATTTTTTTTCGAGCATACAATGCTGGTTGTGCATTTCTTGATCTAATGAACACAAGCACATACACACAAAGAATTATGATAGCATTCAGAGTATTTCTATCCCATCAGGCTCATATGCTTTCAAATAAAACAGACGTTTTCCAGGGTTTGTAATGGCTTTTCTCAGAGAGCAAAATCTGTACATCTGTTCATGGCATACCTATATTTCTATTTACATAAAAACATTAGCAATACCTGCTGTCCAGTGGTTTGCTTTTTCCAAATCACTTTCTTGTGCTCTGTGCTGTTACAATTACGAGCTTAAGTATAATAGTCATACTTGTGCAACAGGACTGGATGCTCACACCCATAAACATCTAGATACAAGCTGAACCCAGATTATAAGACTAAACCATCATTATTTTTTCTACTCCATAACTTTATCTGGTATGGGTCCTGTACAGCTCTCGCCCTTTCTCCTCCCAGAATCATCTGCATTGCGAAGCTTTTTTAAAAAAAAAAACAAACAAAAACCAAAAAACAATTAAATTGGCATATTCCTCTTGCCACATTTATAAAGCATATGGAAGTATGCACTTGCATTAGAGATTATTCAGGTAACAGTCAGTTTCTAAGCTTGGGGTCTGCTTCTAGAGGCTGTAATCATAGCCAATGGGCCTGGTATTGAGGTGTGAAGAAAGCTGAGAAGCAGTGAGTAGCTAGCTATGTGGGCAGGTGTGCATTCATGACAATTTCCTCACTGACTGAAGGAGGGAATTGTTAAACATGGTCTGGATTGCCTCACCCTGGCAACATGGTGGATAATATAGCTGGACATCTTCTAAAGAAGCCAAGGACAGCTTTTGCTTTCTCAATGGATGATCCATGTTCATAAACCATCTGAGTTCCGCTTTCTCCTTCCTGGGGCTTTCCATTGCCCAACTGCTGTTGATTCTTCTGGGTCTCAACCCCACTCAGTCCCCTCCTTTCTTTCACACTGCATTGTTCCAATTTCCTCCACCACTGACTGAATCTCAGAGAGAGTTAAGGAAACCACAACAGCATCCCAGCTTTCCCCCAGGGAGTTCTCTCTTCCTCTCTCTTCTGCTCCGCCCACCAATTCCTCACTTGGAAGCTTCCCAGGAGAGCAATTCCCAACATAGCCCGATGTGACAAAGGAGAGGGGAGTAGAGAAAGGCATGGTTTTGCTTTTTCTTTTGCTTTGTTTTGTTTTCCCAATCAAAATTCAAGGCTGCACTCAGGCACCTCGGTATGGCAATAGACATTCTGCCCCCTGGTTTGAAGAGTCCTGCTGAACACACCCTGCAGCATCTCCTCAGCCTGCAGTGTGTCTCAGCCCACAACATCTCAGATCTCATCAGCCCACTGACCTAGCTTTTCAGAGCCAATTGGGAACTCTGCAAGGAGATGCACACAGCAATCAGGAAGCATACAACACAAAGCCAGGAGCAAACACATATACACACACTCTCTGTGAGTATGAGGTGTTGGGGAGACAACACTACCAAAATGGTTTGCAAATACTAAACATTGGAAATTCTGTCAACAAGCTTCTCTCCAGGATCCTAACAATTTTCCTGGAGATTAAGTGTAAGGTCAAAATTCCTTTTGTTTTGGAAGCGACCGCTGTGTCCCCAAAATACAGGCTTTCAGAAAATGCACCTGCTTTTGTTACTAGAGGATTCTTATACAGCTGCCATTGTTTCACAATAATCTACTGATTTCTTTTTACTATTACCTCATATCTATAATAGAAATCAGTGTGTAATGTAATAAAAATGTAATAAAAGACCTGTTACTTCTTAGTCAAACCCTTTTCCTCAAAAGTCTTTTAACTCATAGATCTAAAAGGAAAGGGCACCTGGGTAATTTAGTGTCAAGTTGTGGCTTTATTCTGTTGTTCCCCAAGAGCTGGAGGTCAGACACTATTAACCAACTCCAACCCTCAGCCATAATTAATACACTATTTCCCTCAATTTCAACTGCCATTTTAGACATCACACATTCTATTTTCAGAATAGGTCTTCAAAATAATGGCTACTTCTATCATCTGTAGTAGACAGAGAATTGAACATTAGGCCATGTGTCATTGTTCATTTTTGTGCTGCTAGCAGAATTCCTGAAAGTGGGTGACTTATAAGGAGTAGTATGGATGTTGTAAAGCCCAAACCTTGTATCTGGAGAAAGCTTTATGCTACATTATGCCAAGAAGGCATAAAAACAGCAGGAGGGGGAATTTGCATGAACTAACCTTCAATTGATCCCTCTTGTATTGTGACTCATCTTGTAGCTACAACAAAATAGCCAGCAAGAGCTACATAAGGACAACAGTTTGTTTTGGCTTGCAGTTTGAGGCTACAATCATCCATGGCGAATAAGTCATAAGGACAGGCACACAAGGTGCCTGGTCACAGGGTACCTCAGTACAGAAGCAGAGAACTCAGCTCATTTTCTGCTTATCCAGTCCAGGCACAGCCCATGGAATGTTATCACATATATTTTGGGTGGTCTTCCTACTCCAGTGAACCAAGTCTAAATAAGCTCCCAGATATTTGCCAGGAGATTTATTTCCATAGCAATTCTAGATCCTATTAAGTTGACAATCAAGATTGAGTACCACATCACTCCATCAATGACTGACCTAGTCCTGCAGGACAGTGTCAGTCCAATCCTGGGGGCTGCCTCTGCACATCATTGCCTTTAGTGGTCCTTAATGATTCTGTGCACTAGACACTGGGCTTCCAACACTGTGAATGTGTACTTGCTAACTTTCTATAAGCCATATTTGATTCTATGTTACTTCTTGCTGATTTTATTAATTATTTGCTTTCTCTTGCTTACTTTTGATTTAATATCCCTTTTCTGTCCTCTTGAAATAGAACACATCCCTGGATTTCAGTCTTTTTTTGTAAAATATTTGCCTTAAGTGAAAGATTATTTTATTATTTAGTAATGTGTGTGTGCATATGCATGCATCTATGTGTGTTTGCATCTCTGTGTGAGTATGTGCACACATGTGTGCAGTTGCCTGTAAGGACAAGATAAGGCATCTGTACTCCCTGGAATATAGCTACAGGCAGTTGTGAGCTGCCTGACGTAAGTGCTCAGAATTGAACCAGGGTCCTCTGGAAGAGCAACAAGTGCTCATAATCATTGTGCCATCGCTCCAGACTTTAATTATTGTTCAATATATCTAGAAAGATTTAATACATCTTTCTATACACATAAAAGAAAGAGTTGGTTTGGGGGTTATGGGTCCCAAGGGTTACAGTCCATAATGGTGGAACGCAGTAGCAGCAGGCCATCAGCTGGAGCAGCAGCTGAGAGCTCACATCTGGAGCTGTATGCTACTGTATGCTAGAGGCAAAGATGTGTTAATTAATTGCTAGTCTGTAACCTAACATATGAGACCAATTAATTATTATGTTTATATGTATATTTGTTGTTACTAATTTTAAATACCAACCAAAACTCCCCTTCCTTAATCCCTTTTGTCAGAAAGATATCTTATAGATGTTTAGACTGTAGCCAAAATTTTCTCTTTTTATATTGGCCCTCATAACTCTTAAAAATATAGAGAATCAGCTTCAAGTGACAGAAGGTGTCTGCTGTTGGAGCGCCTGGTTTATAGACCGGTACTATATATACTGTAGAAGAAAGAAAGGACTTCTGGGAATGGGAGGACAGGCAAACGCAGGCAGGGGCTGAGAAACACCTAGTAAAAGACAATGGTGAAGGTGAGGGCTCCACTGAAGTTTTTTGTCTTCAAGATAGAGCCCAGGGTCTTCCAGGCAGAATGGCTAAATCTCAACCAACATTAACAGTGACAACAGCAAAAGGTACAATCAATAGAATTCCACATGATGACGGAGAAGCCCAGAATAGACATCCAGAGAGAATCCTTGGGTTAAGAATTCAAATTCTATCTCCCTCTTAAACTAATGAACTACATAAATGCAGGGCAGTTCAGATGTGACTAAGAGACTACAGCAGGCTGAAAAAAAAAGGCCTTCTGAATCTCTAAAACCTGTGACTTCTGCCTTCTCTAACAAAGTCTATGCAGGTGTGATTAATTTATGGCTCTTGAGACGAAAGATTATCATGGATTATCCAGCTGGAGGGCCCCAAATGCAATCACATGGATTCCTGTAAGAAGGAGGCAGAGAGGATTGTATTGCGTGGAACAGATGGTGGCAAGAAGACACAGCAGGAGATGTTTGAGGCACTGGCCATGAAAACTGCAGTGTACAGCCATCTGCCAGGGTCTCCAGCCACTGCCAGAGGAGGAAGCTAGGCAGGGCAGCTCCTTCAATTTTCAGGACAGCTCTGCTCCCACCTTAACTGTGACCCAGCGTTACTGGCTTAGACTATTCCAGGACCTTGTGAGAATGAATTGTTGTTGAAAAATTTTTGTCATTTCCAATGAGCAAATTATTGTTTATTGTTGTATCATAATGGCAATGTGTTAGAGGAGGCCTAAGTACCTAATGTCAGCACTGAGATTCCAAAAGCCAAGTGTGGGTGTATGCAGGCGAAAAAGTTAAGCTTCTGCTAAAACACAACAAAAATATATTAATATTCACTGGTAGCAAACACAGAAAAGAATACAGAATGCACCATCACCATGTCTATAGTATGCACTATTACTGCATTTAATTTCTAGGTACCTCCTCACCTCAGCAACCCAAGACAAACAGATTCAAAAGATTAAAACAAAACAGGGAGATGTATTTCATACTTGAGCAAGAGGTCAAATACAATAGGCAAGGGTCATGAATGGTTGTCAGAAGTCTGCCTAAAGGTCAAAAGCCACATGTGCTCATAAAAGAAGTTTTCCCCTTGGATTTTCTGCACAGGTAGCATCAGCTTAGAATCTGTCTCCTGGGCAATGAACACAATGCAATAAATCATGTTCATTATAAAAAGTATGAAAAGCTAAGAGGGATGATATTTGGAAAGAGGCCTATGCAGATTTGGGAGTTGCTGTTGGATACTAGATTCCAAGGCTTTTCTGACTTCTCCAAGGTTTCCAGTGTAAGGCTGAGTAGTTCCATTCATCCCTCTCTCCAGCCTCCTCCACAAAAGTTAGGACATATTCATTACCTGTTCAGTATTTGTTTCTCTGAAGACATTCCCCATTATAAAGACACATGGGATTTTTTTTTCTCACAGAGACCTTGGAGCCAGGGATTCCCTCTGTCTACCTGTTTCTAGATTTTAAGTCCCTCTATATATCAACCTGATTTTCTTATTGGCTGTTCCATCTTCACTTCCTATGGTGAGCCGACCTTTGACCATAAAACATATGCACAAAACATTTAGGAACCATTTAAGACATAGACAAAAGGATCAGGCACCTAAGCAAAGCAGAGTAGCCATGGTGC
>LOJH01047343.1:1395-14624 GCA_001685095.1 Ellobius talpinus
CCATTAGCTCTAGCTTCTTATTGGCTAACTCTTACATCTTAATTCAACCCATTTTAGTAATTTGTGTAATGACACATGGCTGTGGCTTACCAGGTAAAGTTCTGTCCAGCATCTGTCTCTGGCAGGGCTACATGGCTTCTCTCTGACTCTGCCTCCTTTCTCCCACCATTCAGTTTAGTTTTCCCTGCCTACCTAAGTTCTGCCCTATCAATAGGCCAAGGAAGTTTCTTTATTCAATAATGGTATTCACAGCATACAGAGGGGAATCCCACATCACAAGTATTTCACTATGCTGTCTGGCCCACTCAGGCATGCTGCTGCTGAATATTGTGGGCTTCTGGAGAGCTCTGTATGCAAAAGAGCCCCTGCAAGCTCCTTGAGATAGAATGCCTTTTATTGTTTCCTAATATATTCTGGCAGCCATTAGATTGCTTCCCCCTCTCCAGAATTCATATCTGTGGTCCCTGTCACACAGGACAGGGTGGTCTACCTTGGACAATGTGTCAACCAGGAATAGTACTTTGGAAAATGGCTAGAGAAATAAATCTAAGAGTCAGAAAGGGAAAAACAAAACAAAACAAAACAAAAAAAAAACAAATTAAAAAGTCTAAGAAATTAATATCAAGTCTGTGCACATTAGCAGTTCAGATGCACTTCTTGCCACATCCTCCTTCCATTTGAAGGGAAATAAAATGGCTCTTCCAGAAAGGGTTTGATGCTGTCTCTTTCTCTGGCTCCCCCTGCAGTATCCATCTACATTAGGCTCAGAACTTCAGTGGGCACCCTCTGCTGATCTCACGTACTCACTGCTTCCTTTTATCCTCCATTCCACACACACACAAAAGACTTGGTTTCAATATGAGCTGTCAAACCTGTAAATAATAATAGCTAATATCTACTGGGCACTTGCTATGTGCTGGGTGCTCCATCTACTCTCTCAGTTCTCACTACTCTTGCAAAATAGATTTTATGATTTCCATTTTCAAAAAGAAAAGGAAACCGACTTAGCAAGACTTAGGAAGTTTCAGTAATTTATCCAAGGTCATGGAGCTGAATTTGAAACCAAGTGTTTCTCAAAGCCGTGCTTCTAATTATAAAGTGATGTTCCTGTTTGGTTCAAAAAGGTCAAAGTTCACGAGAGTGTTAACTGTAAGCACTTCTATGTACAACAGACATCACCATGGACTTCAGGTCCAGAAGTGATCCTTCTGAAAGGTCAGTCCACAGAGTTGATTTCATATTATCACTTTACTACTACCCCAATGGGAATGGCTAGTAGAAGAATTTGTATACATTGATAGATAATAATCCTTTTTTTTCAGCCCTGTATGGCCAGAGAAAACACTATATTTTCTTAATTTTTTTTCTCTTTTTTGGTTTTTCAAAACAGGGTTTCTCTTTATCTTTGGAGCCTACCCTGGAAACTGTCTCTTATGGTGGCCTCGAACTCACAGACATCTGCCTGCCTCTGCCTCCTGAGTGCTGGGATTAAAGGTGTGTGCAACTGCCACCTGGCTAGAAAACACTATATTAGATCAAAATTCCACTTCTCTATTACTGAAATCATTCCCAAAATAAAATTCAGAAGTTTACTTGCAGTAGCTCAAATTTGTAGACTTGAGAGACCCAAAATGAGTAACATTTTCAGAGCATTTTCTAATATTTTACTTTGATGTTTATGTGTATGAGCATTCTGCTGCATGTATATGTATACACTATGTCCATGCCCAGTGACTATGGAGGTGTCTTTGTGTTCTTATCGCAGTGATGAAACCAAAAGCAAGTTGGGAAGGAAAGGGTTTATTTTGCTTTTATTCCTATCACAGGGGGAATTCATGGCAGGAACTCAAGGCAGGGCAGGCACCCGGATGTAGGAGTAGATGCAGAGAACATGGAGGAATGCTGCTTACTGCCTTTCTCCTCGTGGCTTGCTTAGTTTGCCTTCTTATACAACCCAGGACCACCAGCCCAGGAATGGCACAACTTACAATGGGCAGGACCCTCCTATACCAGTCACCAAGAAAATGCCCTACAGACTTGCCTGCCTGTACAGCCCAATTGTATGGAGGCATTTTCTCATTTGAGGTTTCCTCTTCTCAGACTATAAATGTGACAAGTTGACATAAAACCAGCCAGCACCAACGGTCAGTTTCCTGGAGTTATAGTTAGAGTCCATTGTGAGCTGCCATGTTGGTGCTGCGAATCAAACCAGGATCTTCTGGAAGAGCAACAGTGCTATTAACTAATGGGTCATCTCTGCAGCCTGCCAGGGCTTTTCTATATCATAACAAACAGTCCATCAAAGAAAGTATGTGTATAAAAACAGATGTCTTAAGTCATCTTATCTTCATTTGGGGATCAAATTTATTTCTCTGTTGTTGTAACTAGACTGTCCAGGGGTGATAGTAATTCCAAGTTGGAGGGTCAAAAGATTTGTTTACATGGTTCTATTTGCAGTGCTGAGGATCAGCCTTGGATGGCCCATGTATACAAGGCCATCACTCTTCCACTAAGCTGCATTATCAGCTTGAAATTTGTGCTTTCTTTCGCCTACATGAGGCTTTCATTTCATTCCAATGCAATATTTGGTCTGCAGTTTTCTAGCTATTAATTCTAATAAACCCTTTCCTTCCCAACTTGCTTTTGGTTTCATCTAGTTAACAAGAGTTAAAAATATAATAGAAATGGTAAATAATTATAAGGATTCCCTGAGATACTTTTTATACCCCAGAGTATTACCAGCTTTGCTCATTCTTTATCTTCCTCTCCTGGGCTGAGAATGGAATGAAATGACTCATGAAATCCCAGAGACTCAAGTAAGCTTTGAGAGCCCACCCTGGGCTCTCAACTGTTTTCTAGACTTTAGCTTAAATATGTTCACAAAGGTTACTTTATTTACTAAAATAATTTTCATATATGTAAATTATGTAATGCATCTTAATTTTAACTATGAACAGGAATTTTTAAAAAAAATCCAGTAGTTTGCATCAGACAATGCATCTTCAAAACGGAAAAGTCAGATTTTGTATAGAGATCACTTGACCACTCTTCATCTTCCTCAGAGAGACTACCTTCTGCAGTCCACAGCCTGCATTTGCTTCTTGACTTTTTGTGCAGAACTGGGGATATATGTAATCATGACTCTGTGGCAAATATGTATTTCTCTTTTCCCCATATTTCTTTTTTCCCCATTCCACTGTGAATTTGATGCATACATTCAGATTAAGTCCCACCAAGTATCATCATTTTATTTAACATCCAAACTATAGCAGATAAGTGGGGAAGGTGAGAGTTAGGGTCATTTCTATCAGGGTGATGGCTATGTATTCCCTTGCCCTTGGGATTTTATATTCAGAGCAGAGTGTCCCAAGGATATTTCACTGAAAGAAAAGAGCATCAAATGTAATTGTCTCATTGTTTTAAGGCCTTTATTGAAATGTGTCCCTTGCCAATTCTGAGCCTTTAAGGCTATAGTTTGTTCATTAAGGGATTGCTTCCTAAAACTGCCAGATTTTGTTTGTGGAACATTATTCTCATAATTAGCAGAACATTTTCTTCTCACATTTGACAGATATAACCAGCTAGTCCCAGAATAAACTCGTTTTACTTTTTTAACTAATCCATACCAGTCATTTCATTTTTATAGAATTGAAGGTAGTTAATTCATATGTCTTATAAAAGTTATCCTAAATTGTAATGCACTTACTTTCATTTTTACAGTATTAAATTGACTCTTCCCCCATTTCCAAGTCCAGTTGTACCAAGTATATTCAGACTGAGCTCATTGTTCACAACTGAATATGTACATACCATTTATACACTAATTCCTTCACCTGGTTCTTGGCAGTTATCATTCTGCTTCCTGGTTCTGCAATTTTAACAACATTAGACACTTCTTAAGGATGGGCTTATGCAGTATTTGTCTGTTTGTGACTGTTTTGTTTCATATGTCACCAGGAATCAACATATGTATTATACCATATGGCTGGCTTTATGGTGACTGTTCCAGTTTGGTTTCTGTTTCTGTGATAAAGACCATGACCAAAAACAATTTGGGGAAGAAAGGGTATATTTGACTTACACATCCTGATTCCATTCCATCATTAAGAGAAACCAAAGCAGCTCGACCAAAGCATGAAAGCACAGACCATAGGGGAATATTGTTTATTTTTTGCTCCCCAGACTCACGTTCATCAATCTCTCTTATCCTCTTAGATGTAGCAAAAATAATAAAAACCTAGAGTCAGATATTGAGATTCAACCCGAGAACCAGAAAAGCAAAGCAGTCAAGCCACTAGAGAAGTCTTACGTCTACCAAGGTTGGGCGACCATAGACTAAGCAGACTGTCTTTCCTCTCATTTTATAGTCCCTCTAGTGCTGGGATTAAAAGTGTGACTCGCTAGTACTGGGATTAAAGGTGTGAGCCACCACCACCTGGATTTGTTTCTGTGTTGATCTTGTGTAGCCCAGGGTGGTCTTGAACTCCAGAGATCCATCTGCCTCTGTCTCCCAAATCCTGAGATTAAAGGTGTGTGTCACCATTACCTGACCTCTGTCTTCAGGCAAGATTTATTTATTAAAATACAAATAATATACCATTATATTTCCTTTTTGTCTAAAATAAAAAAGGCTATAAATAATATAAGAAAAACTAAATATAATTAAGTACAAGACTGTATACAATATATACAGGCAATAAATACATCAACAATGTTTAGTCCTTTTGCATTTGACAAATTCAGAGAAAATACTCCACTCAGGATCACTTACCCAGGGTATGCCTAACATAAAATAATGGAGTATGAGTATTTACCTGTAATTTTTGTACATAGCTTCCTGTGAGGAATACTTTAAACCATCTCTAGATTGCTTACAATACCAATTTGGTTTAAATTCCATGAAAATACTATGTAATTCTATGTAAATAATATCAAGCATTCATACTTCAATAGAGACACTTTTTTTCTTGAATACTTTGCATCCCAGGTTGATTGGATCATGATGTGAAACCCATAGATACTGAAAGCAAGTTGTATTCTTGAGAATTTCATACTGTGCTTACACTTTCTTGAGAACCTCCTACATTGTGTTCTGTAATGGCCACCCTATTTACATCCTCACCAAGGCAAAAGGGTTATGATTTCTCTGTATTTACCATCGTTTCTTGTTTTCTAATTTTTGATACAGACCATTCTAATGATGATAATGAGTTATTATCTCTTCTCGTATCAAATGCATAATATATACTCTCAGATATCATCTATATTTATCTTATGATCAATGATGTTAAACTGGGGATTTTTCACTGTTTGTTGGTCCCTTGAATATATTCAAAAAGAACTCTCTGGGTTTTTTTTAGTCCTTTGTCCAGCTTTCGTTCAGTTATGTTTTTGTTTTGTTTTATTTTATTTTGTTCTCACTTCTGTTATTCAATTGTTGGACTTACTAATACTGATTTTTAACTTTTTCCCAATATATAACTCCAAAATATTTTCTCACACACTTTAGGCTGCCTTTGTATTTTGTTGATTTCTTTTCATGCACAGAAGGCTGTACATGTGAAATCACCCTACTTGTCTATTTTTGCTTTTATACCAGAGCTTTTGGTGTCATGTCTAACAAATAACTGTGAAACCCGAAATTGAAATTTTCCCTCTTTACTTTCTTCTTGTAACTTTATTATTTTGTGTGCTGCACTTAGGTTTTCACTGTGATTTGAGTTAATCTTTGTAGATGATGTAAGGTAAGGACACTGCCTCATTCTTCCCATGTGGCTATCCAGTTCTACCAATGTGATCTGTGCTTTTTCAGCTGTGCAGTCTTTGTCAGAAATTACTTTCATTTACTTCTGAGTTCAATGTCTCATTGGTCTGTATGTCTTACATTCATCCTTTGTATTCTAGGAGCTTCCTTGTCTGCTTCCAAAAGAGCCAGATTCGGGGTTGGGAGACGTTTGCTATGAAATCTGACCTTCTGTTTCCTGAGGTTCATGATCAGTCAGATGGTTGAGGCTGTGTATATGCAAAGACAAATTCAAGCTCTTCAGTATGTGTCTCATCCTATAATTTAAGCTAAATAATGTATTTTCATAACACCAGTGAGACCATAGTTCCATTAAAGTTATCCTTTCAATAGTAATACACTATTTGTGGCATTTCTCAAACAAGTTTAATGCATACTTTGCTTCCTAATATATTTTTAACTCAATTAATACATAAAAGTTTGCTGTAATTCCATCTTAGAGTTCTGAAAGGTACGTTTAGACACCTGGCTTTATAGTATGAATTAAGATTGAGGAGTAAACTCTGGCAGAATGTTTTTGAAGTTTGTAATTCCCTTGAACTAGCTTTGAAGTTGATCTAAAGAGAAACAAACATAGGAAAAACGTGGAGTTAATGATATTTGCAAAATATTATTCTGCATGTGTGCGTGTTACAGAATTTACCAATAAACATCAAAATCAGGTGGTTTAATACTCTTGAAACCTTTTTAAACACATAATAAATGACAGAGTAACCAGATTCGGTGGTGAAGGCAAGAACAAAGAACAATGCCAAATGTGTTTTTTCTCATAGACCAGCAAGCTTCTAGCATTAAAGCCACACAAATTTATTTAACCTCAGACTTGTCACAATATGTCACAATTTTATTTTGCGAGACTAGTAACAAAACTTCCATAGTTAATAAAACAACAAAACAGGTTTAGGGTCTTTTAAAAGTTTCTGCTAACATATGACTCAGCTGTTTGTGTTGGCTCCTTGTATTATCATGTCTTTTGATCAAAGGCAAGCATATGATTTACAAGGTAAAAAGATAATACAAAGTGTGGACATAAAGTGAGAGCTTGCTGTGTTCTGAACATTGGAGTTATGCACACTGTTCTTGTTTCTAGAAAAACCAGTCACTGAGTTCTTCAGTACTCAAAGTTGGCATGCATTGTTCTGTTATACAGAAAAATCTAAGAAAATATTTAAGTATAGTTAAGTGCATTAGCAAATGCCCAGTCTGTTATTAGGAAAGCAAGATTAATTCCAGTTAGATGTATAATGGCTCTTTATACCTGGTTGGAATTCAGAACACTAGAACCAGTAACCACTGGTATTATATAAGCTAACAAGACATAGATGCTACCCTTTTTATCTATGTGGCATCTTGTCAAAAATCAATACTTAAGTCAATAGGATCGGCCATTTGTCCTCTGCGAACTACTACTGAGCAAAGACTACAATATGTAGAAACACAGTAACATGAGAATAGACAGAAAACACAACTTTTATGAGCGTTTGATATGTGCCAAACACTGTATACAGAGTTTTATATAGATTCTTGAGATTTGTTTTTTAACATAGATTAAATTTTTCAATAATACTGCAAGAGTCATTTATGAGCAACCCTATTTTGTAACTTGAGGAAATTGAGAGATGATACAACATATCCATGGACTGTGACTATTAAGTAGCCTATGATATTCAAAGGAGTGTAATGAAAACATAGATGTTAGGTATAGACACATTTTCTTTTTCAGTCCTAGGGATTGAAGTTTCATGCATATAGACCAGTGTTGTACAACACAACTCTGTTTCTTGCCTGAGACATATTTCCACATGCAGGTGTTGAATGTATTTGTGCTTTTAATAAAGACTTGTAGTGAGGCAGAGCAATCATTACTTTATTCAGCCAAAATCATGACTATTAGAATATAGGAAAAGTTTATATTTTCTTTCTATATATTTGTTAAATTGACTTCTTTCATAGAAGTAATTGAGCTTGAAACACTATGGCTGGAAATTTCTACAGAATGCAGCATTTGGAATAGAAAGAATCCCTGAAAACAAATGTCATATTAATGAAAATACCACAGATAATTTAAGATGTGCTGAGTCTTTCGTGAAGCACTGCCCATGTTTTGCTTTTATTAAGAGTGGTCATTTATCTTTTTTTATTTTTTGATTTGATTTTATTTTTATTACTATATTTTAAATTTTATTCTACATATTAATCATAGTTTTCTCCTCCCTCCTCTCCCCCATTCCCTCCCCCACCTCCTTTCTACCTGCCCCCCACATCCACTCCTCAGAAAGGGTAAGGCCTCCCACGAAAGTCAACAAAGCATGGCATATCAAATTGAGGGAGGACCAAGTTTTTCCCCCTGTATCAAGGCTGAGCAAAGCATCCCACCATAAGGAACAGCTTCCAAAAGGCCAGCTCATGTACCAGGGACAGATCCTGGTCTTAATGCTAGGAGCCCCACAAACAGACCAGGCTACCCAGCTATTACCCACATGCAGAGGGCCTAGGTCAATCCCATGCAGGCTCCCTAGCTGTTGGTCTAGAGTCTGTGAACTCCCATGAGCTCAGGTCAGTTGTCTCATTGGGCTTCCCTGACATGATCTTGACCACCCTTCCTCATATAGTCCTTCCTCCCTCTCTTCAACTGGACTCTTGGAGGTCAGCCCAGTGCTTTTCCATGGATCTCTGCATCTGCTTCCATCAGTTACTGGGTGAAGGTTCTGTGATGACAATTATGGTAGTCACCAATCTGATTACAGGAGAAGACCAGTTCAGGCACCCTCTCCACTATTGCTAGGAGTCTTAGCTGGGATCATCCTTGTGGTTTCCTGGGACTTTCCCTGGCACCAGGTTTCTCCCTAACCCCGTAATGGCCCCCTCTATCAAGATATCCCTTTCAATGCTCTCCCTCTCCATCTTCTCCCCCAACTGGGCCATCCCAATAGCTCAGTGGTAGAGCATTTGATTGCATATACCTTTTTAGAAGCATAAACATGCAGTTTCTAACGTAAAGTTTGTTTTTAAATAAATGTCATCTTTAGGATTTTCTAGAGTATGTGTGTGTGTTTAACGACTATGCCGGACTATGTGCAGTTCTAATTATAAAACTAAAGGAGTTCTAGACAGCATCAGTGTAGCAAGTGGACTATAATAAGAGCATCCTAAGACTCAAAGTCTGCCTGGATATTCTGAGTATATTCTGAACACATTTTTTTCAGCTGTGTGTCATTATACCATTTGTAGTAAACAATAAGAGTGTACAGAATAAGCATAACATCTTCCCTGATTTAAATTTCAGACACATCTCCAGACTTGGTCGAAGCAGCTCCAACAAGGACCTGTGAGCATGCCTGGAATTGAGTGACACGGTTAAGGGATTTCAGATTGCTTTGTGCCTCTTGGGAAGTCCAGAAAACCATCATTTCAGACTCTGGAATTCTGTTCAACTGAGACTCGCTTGGATGTTTACACTATCTGCTTGCTGTTCTCCTTGCCACTAAATAGTGCTCAGATCTTGATCGGGAACTGAGTGTGTTCGCAAGCCACCATGGCCAGATGGAGCGTTGGGATAGCAGCTTGTCGACTGGTGCTGGGCTTGCTGATGGCTTCATTCACTGAGTCTTCCATACTGAATAGTGAGTGTCCCCAGCTTTGTGTATGTGAAATTCGACCTTGGTTTACCCCACAATCCACATACAGAGAAGCTACCACTGTTGATTGCAATGATCTCCGTCTAACAAGGATCCCTGGCAACCTTTCCAGCGACACACAAGTGCTTCTCCTACAGAGCAATAACATCGCCAAGACCGTGGATGAGTTGCAGCAGCTCTTCAACTTGACCGAGCTGGATTTCTCCCAGAACAACTTCACAAACATCAAAGAGGTGGGGCTGGCAAATTTGACCCAGCTCACGACCCTACATCTAGAGGAAAATCAGATTTCAGAGATGACAGATTACTGTCTGCAAGACCTCAGCAACCTTCAAGAACTCTACATCAACCATAATCAGATCAGTACAATCTCAGCTAATGCTTTTTCTGGCTTAAAAAATCTCCTAAGGCTGCACCTGAATTCCAATAAATTGAAAGTGATTGATAGCCGCTGGTTTGATTCTACACCAAACCTGGAAATTCTCATGATTGGGGAAAACCCTGTGATTGGAATCCTGGACATGAACTTCAGACCTCTCTCTAACTTGAGAAGCCTAGTTTTGGCAGGGATGTACCTCACTGATGTTCCCGGAAATGCTTTGGTAGGCTTGGATAGCCTCGAGAGCCTGTCTTTCTATGACAACAAACTGATCAAAGTCCCACAAATTGCTCTGCAGAAAGTTCCAAATTTGAAATTCTTAGACCTCAATAAAAATCCCATTCATAAAATCCAAGAAGGGGACTTTAAAAATATGCTTCGGTTGAAAGAACTGGGAATCAACAACATGGGAGAGCTGGTTTCTGTAGACCGCTATGCCCTGGATAACTTGCCAGAACTGACAAAGCTAGAAGCAACCAACAACCCCAAGCTGTCCTACATCCACCGTTTGGCTTTCCGAAGTGTCCCGGCTCTAGAAAGCTTGATGTTGAACAACAATGCCTTGAATGCTGTTTACCAAAAGACAGTAGAGTCTCTTCCCAACCTACGTGAGATCAGCATCCACAGCAATCCCCTGAGGTGTGACTGTGTCATCCACTGGATTAACTCCAACAAAACCAACATCCGCTTCATGGAGCCCCTCTCCATGTTCTGCGCCATGCCGCCTGAGTACAGAGGGCAGCAGGTGAAGGAGGTGTTAATCCAGGACTCCAGTGAACAGTGCCTCCCGATGATATCACACGACACATTCCCAAATCATTTAAACATGGACATTGGCACAACAGTCTTCCTAGACTGTCGGGCCATGGCTGAGCCAGAGCCAGAAATCTACTGGGTCACTCCCATTGGAAATAAGATAACCGTGGAAACGCTCTCAGATAAATACAAGCTGAGTAACGAGGGCACCTTGGAAATAGCAAATATCCAGATTGAAGACTCGGGAAGGTACACCTGTGTTGCCCAGAATGTCCAAGGGGCTGACACTCGAGTGGCAGCAATCAAGGTTAATGGAACCCTTCTAGATGGTGCCCAAGTGCTGAAAATATATGTCAAACAGACAGAATCTCATTCAATTTTGGTGTCCTGGAAAGTTAATTCCAATGTCATGACATCAAACTTAAAATGGTCATCTGCCACTATGAAGATTGACAACCCCCATATAACATACACCGCCAGGGTTCCGGTAGATGTCCATGAATATAACCTAACACATCTGCAGCCCTCTACAGATTATGAAGTATGTCTCACGGTGTCCAACATCCACCAGCAGACTCAAAAGTCATGTGTCAATGTCACAACCAAAAACGCTGCTTTCACCCTGGACATGTCCGACCATGAAACCAGCACAGCCCTGGCTGCGGTGATGGGGTCTATGTTCGCTGTCATCAGCCTCGCGTCCATCGCTGTGTACATTGCCAAAAGGTTTAAGAGGAAAAATTACCACCATTCGCTAAAAAAGTATATGCAAAAAACCTCTTCCATCCCATTGAATGAGCTGTACCCACCGCTCATTAACCTCTGGGAAGGTGACAGCGAGAAGGACAAAGAGGGCTCAGCAGACACCAAGCCAACCCAGGTCGACACATCCAGAAGCTATTACATGTGGTAACTCAGTGGGTATTTTGCTTCTGGTAGTAAGGAGCACAAAGACATTTTTGCTTTATTCTGCAAAAATAACAAGGTGAAGACTTTTGTACTTTTGACTTTGCTAGTTTGTGGCAGAGTGGAGAGGATGGGTGGATATTTCAAAGTTTTTTAGTATAGCGTATCGCAAGGGTTTGACACAGCTGGTAGTGGCTCTCAGCTTCCAGTTTGTGTTTGGTTTTTATCCTTATCATTATTATGATTATATTATTATTATATTATTATTTTAGTTGATGTGCTAAACTCAATAATGCTGTCTTAACTACAATGCTCAAAAAAATGATGAATGACAAGTGGGGGCTCCTCAGTGCTTGACCCCTTCTTCTGAAGCCATCAATACAAAGAACTGTGTCCTCTCAAAACCTAACATATGGTATAGAAGCAGCATTAAATCCTCCGTAGCAACCTGGTCTACAGACTTTTAACTCAAGCTAAGACTAAACTTGCTACTTTGTTGAATGATGTTAGTTGGCTGTACTGTAATGTTGTATCAACTGAATTGAATGTTTGCCTTTCAGCAACCACTTTCCTTTCCTTCCTCTTTCTTTTGTAATAGTTGAAGAGGCTTAGAACAAGCTAACAGGCAATAGAAATATGTATATCAGATTTTCTAATGTAATGAACTACATCTTAATTGTTACTATATTCTTTTTATCTTTAGTAGACACTTTTAAAAAAGAAAAGATAATTTTGTTGTGTTTAACTCACCAACTTGGTGTATACTGAAGACAGAGTAAAATAAATTAGTTTGTTCTGATTTTTTAGAACACCTGCGATAATGTATCATTTATAGTTCTTTCTAGTTACAGAGGTAATGTCTTTCACAACAATGCAGTCGACAACCAAAGTATATATGTGCACATTATCTTGTACAGTCAGGCCCTAAAATCTTTTGAGTTCTTTTTGTAAAGAAAAAGGTATCTATTTTAACTAAGACATTCTGGACCAGTGAGATGGCCCAGTGAGTAAAGGTGCCTACTACCAAACCTGATCTGAATCCCATTCCATGTTATGGAAGGAAAGAACTGACTTTAAGTTGTCCTCTCACCTCTACACATGCTCCGTGTATGCACAGGCACACACATGTACCCACACTCATATGTATATAAAATAAACAAATGCATTAGAAAAAAACAGATTAATGGACATTCTAATGAATAGCATTTCCATATTTTCAATATTGATGACTAAAACCTGATGGAGGAGGTATTCTTATAAAGAGAAAAAAGCCGCCTACTACCATAACCCTGGCATAATTACACAATGGGTGTACCATTGTCTTTATTTTACAGTACGCACATTCCTCATTAAAGTCTAAAACACAGAGCTAAGGAATGGTTCAAAACTTTTATAGTACTGCTTTCAACAGCTATCTATATGCTTCTAGGGTGTATACTGCCATGGAGATGTCTGCTGAAACAGTCAATTGACAGAAGGAAGGCAGAGTGATTTCTTAAGGTTGGCAATTGTTATCAAAATATTACACACAGTTTATCTCAATTAACAATTTTAAGATTACACAGGAACTCTATCTGTGGAGTTCAGAATAGGAGGAGTCAGTTTTGAAGAGTTCTGTGACCATTTAGAGGGAGCAGACTGAAAAGTACAGGTAGACAACAGAAGACCCATCTGAAAACCCTCACTGATAAGGCAGAGAAAAGGAAGGAAGGAAGGAAGGAAGGAAGGAAGGAAGGAAGGAAGGAAG
>LOJH01047344.1:7511-21704 GCA_001685095.1 Ellobius talpinus
GAGAGAGAGATGAAAATATTGAAAACTTTTCCTGTAGAAATGTCACAGATCTTTCCTTCAGTATCCTATCTACTTCCCTTCACTGAGATTACAATTTTCTGTGTGCCTTAGTGTCCCTTTAAGTTAAATCACCTCTGCAAAGTACAGATGTTGGGTGGAGATTGGTATCTGCATGCCTGTCTCTCTATGAATAGTCAAAAATAAAATCTCTCCTTTGCTCCCTCTTCCAACTGTACATTGAATCAAGAGGATGAGTGACTGTCTTTTGAATATATGACAATGCTCCTTTCTAAACATTCAAACAGCCTTTTCGATATTGCTCAGTGTTCGTTGTGGAACTAACGATCCGGGCGAAACAGGAAGCATCTCTATGCTGGATAAGATGCTTGGAGTCACCCTCCACTCTCCCAGGGAACGCTCTTCAGCTGACTGAAGCAGGGAAGCCGAGCCAATCAGAGGCTGCTTTCCTAGCTCTGTCACCAGTCTGTGGTTGAGGAAGGCTTTTGCTTCTTATGCTCTGTATAGGGGAAGCAGATAAAATGCCAGGTCTGGACTGCCTCTGGGGATAACCTCACCCTGTGGGATGTGAATGAATAGCATCTTGCCTGCTAAATTCCCAGGGATTGATAAGGCAAGGCGCAGTTTTTCCAAAGAGGCCTTTTTCTTTTTTAGCTCTGGCTGTGGTTTCTGCAGCAGATTTGTTTTTGCCTTAAAAGAGGTGCTGTGGATTGTCAGACCTCCATGTATGACAATTTGTACCTGCATGGAGTTGAAGACTCGGAGGCTGTAAGTATTTCATAGATAGCCTGTTCCCTCTCTCCTCCTCTTCCTCCTCTTCCTCCTCTTCCTCCTCCCATTTCCCCCTCCTATTTCTTAGGCAATGCAGGAAACATGGAGCTGAAAGCCAACAGCATTGGGGTGCCTGCTGGCAGCTGTGTGTTCACTGTGTAGTTTGCGGCTAACTGAAATTATTTATGTCAAGCAAGAGGGAAATTAACTTGCTAGAGAAGCCACCTACAAGCATAGGTTGTTGGGATTTCTGTGTGACCAGGGCCACGTTTGATTCACGAGGGGTAACGGCCCCTTGAAGACTGGTTTAAACTGTGCAGAAAGTGCTCTTTTTTTCCCCCAGTCGCAGGGTTCTCAGGAAAGACTCATTCATTATATAATAACACTGTTGAGCTGGCATGAATGGGAGGTCCTCAGCTGTGGCAGTGTCATTATGTGCTTACTGGCCCAATAAGCCGTTTCTGCTGCTTCTTTGTTAAGGAAATCAGATGCGAGGGTCGTGCACACAATACTCCAGCACAGAGGTGGTAGGTGGTGTCCCAGTCCTATGTCCTGGAAGACTGAAGTGAACTACATGTGTTTGGTCTTAGAAAACTGGACTACTGTTCCCTTGATAGTTCAGCCCCCTGCAATGTTTTCTAGTCAGGATGAAATGCTTTTCTGCAATCCCGAATTTGTAGCATAGTATGCTGTACAATGTGCATAGAGGTTAAAACCCATGACTGGGTTCGTCTTTTTACTATTGCCGGTGGTGGCACCTGTTTCTGCATTGGTTACATCGAAACCTCGCAAGGAAGGATGCTCAGAGTTGGCCCATGGGACATGCTGTTGGGGGTGGGGGGAGTCTGAATTTTATATGAGTACAATGCCTTGCATGTTGCCACATTCCGAACAGGAACGTGTTATATAAGGTGCTCTGGCTAAATCACCCAATAAACAGATTATAACAGAAAAAAGAACACTATGGCGTACGTCAGTGTAGACGTGTGCATCACAGCTGTCGTCCACGACAGACAGCAGCCCTCGGGTCTCACAAGGCTCTTAATTTCCCCTTCCTGTCTGTGTGAGCCCAAACTCTAACTCTAGTTTTCCTCTCCTGAAAACTCTCTTTGCATCTTGCCCAACGTGCGACCAGGCTGTCAGAACGACCAGGCTGTTAGTGTATTGCAAGGGACTGTAGTCCGTAACGTGGGGGCTGAAGCCAAGAAGGCTCACTCTTGCAGTAGCGTTGAGGAATGGAAGAGATAACTCCCGAGTTTAGCCCCCGGCTTCCCAGCTGGGTTCCTCTGGGGCCTTGCCAGTTCTTACACTCTGTCCCCACACTCACTTACAAAACATGCGATGCCTTCTTTAGTTGTAAGCTTTCCTTTTGATCATGATTTTGGACTTGGGCAGTGTTGCTTTGAAGTGGATTGGAGTTTGTTTGCTCCTCTCCCGAAATGCTGTCAGAAGCCAGCTGCTGCGAGCAGCTGAGCTGCCTAGGAACTAATGTGTGCAGCTCCTTGTTCTCCAGGACTGTCTAAATTTCAGATGCACTGGGTCAGAGGGGAGCCATTTAAGTACAGAAACATTTGTTTGGCCTTTTGGTCCAGCCTCTCAGGACAGCTGGCTTTCCTGCAGGGTGGCTTGACTTGCGGCTGGAGCTGCTGGCAGGTAGTGCTGGGTACTACAGTGCCATGTTCCCAGTGACTCACTGGTGGCCAGCAAGCTGAGCCTCCTGGGTACGGTGTACATCTGTGGAGGGGGGACAGGTGGACAGGCTGAGGCGTGAAGTGAAGGAAGGCCAGTTCTCACCTGAGAGTCCGGGAGGCTTTTTGGGAGTGGGATGAAAACCATGACACATAAATCAAAGGGGAAGACGGAGATGTTCAGAGGACTGACTTGACCCTGGATGCTCATTCGAGTTTATTTGTTTTTATAAGGAAGAATAATGTGATGTGTTACCCAAGATGGTGTGAACAGAGCTTCAAGCCAATGGAGAAGACTAGGCCCAAATAGCTGAGCCGGTGGAGTGCCAGATAAAGCCACACCTGGAGTGCCACATCCTCGGCAGTCCCTCTCAGGGCCAATGCATTTATGGCTGTAAGTGTGGGGTTTGCCTAGATCAAAGCCGAGCTCGTGGACCAGTTCCGCTGGATAGGTATGGAAGGCTTCGCTCCTAGCAGCTGCCTCCTGAGGACTGACAGGCACTAAGAGCTCAGAAGCGCACTTCCTCTGGGGGGCTGGGGAGTCCCCGCCCTTCTGTGCTATTTCAGATCCTTGTGGGGTGAACGGATGGATATCAGCATGTCAGACATGCTAATAGTCTGTGTGTCCATGCCACGAGTATGTAACAGAGCATCTTGCCCAGAGACAGATGTTTTACTCTAAGAATACAGCGTCACTGTGAACTGTGAGCATGTCTCAGTCCCAGGACCTGGAAGATTTTGGCACTGTGGTGGGAGGTTTTTCTTAAGAGTCTGGCCCACAGGTGGAAATTATCATTCTAGGGCCCTAGATGGAAGACTGTGAATTGGGTCTCTTATTGTACACAGAAGAAAGGATAGAGAAGCTTGCTGAAATGTAGTTTAGTATGGATACATCGGATTCTTTAGTCCTGAGGACCCTGTTTGGGCAAGTCTGTTAACTTCTGCTCTGGATTCCAGGAAGGTAGTCAAGGGTCTGGATCATTCCCAATGATAACAAACTACAAAAACAAAACAAAAGAAGAAAAAATGAAGTCCCCATTCAGTGGCCCCAGCAAGGTCTCTCGTAAGAGTGGGAAATTTTGCATCGTCTGTCACATTACTTCACAATTTTGGTTTCTCTGAGGATGCATACCAGTGACTTGTACATGCCAGGCGAGGACTCTACCGCTAAGCTTTGCCCACAGCTCCACGTTACTTTGTGGGTCACTTTAACATGAATAATAGAGTTTGCCCTCATGATGAGTCTGTGCTGACACCAGGCCACTTACAAGGTGTCATGTATACAGGCTGTCATTGGCTTCTGTGTACGTGTGACCAGCACCCTACTTTTACTGCTCCAGTGTATATAATACAGGTCCTGGTGGTTTATTATATAAATAATAATAGTTTTTTAATAGGAATGAATAAGCAGAATCAAAAGAAAGGTTACTTGAGACCCACTACTTTTCAGATAATCTCTGATTAACAGTGTCATGCTATTTTCAGATGTCTATGCCCAGCCGTGTCAATAGGTTGTTCTCAACCTGCTACTGTGTGTCACATTCTAGTCTGTTAAGTCTTGTCCTCACCGGACTAAATATCAAGCCTGCTAACCCTGGAGCCAGCCTATGCAGGCAGTGTTTTGTAACCATGTAGAATTCTGAATGCTCTTAAAGGAAGTATAGATTCTCAGAGTACTTTGCAAAGCGAGGCCAGGGTTGGCTGTACAGAGGATCTGGTGTCTTAGGCCTAAGCTCTTCCATTTCTAGATGCTTCAGTTTGAAAGGAGGTGTCTTGGTCATTTTCAGGGAGAAAGACGAACAGGCCTTAATTCAAAGCATTTATTACAGAGGGAAACAGTCTTTAAATATTCTCAGTCACACAAAGGAGATATAAAGTAGTTATCCATACCATTAGAGTGATTACAGTGGTAAAAAAATAAACACTCTTAACAAAGGCAACCCATTTTACATTTTCATTCACCTTATTTTCTCACAATATTTCAATGTGTGTTTCCGCACAGCCAACTTAACCTTCTCCTCTGCTTAGTATTCTTGAGAATGCAGTAAGACTTCTTCCACCATGAAATCCCAACACAGGATGAAGGGTAGACTCCTTTTCAATGTTGTAGTCAAAGTATGGCATCTTCCAGCTGCTTACCAGCAAGAAGCAGCCTTAGCCAATCAGGAGGAATTCCCTTTTTAACCTGGATTTTGGTTTTCACATTTTCTTTAGCATCTGAGGGTTCAGCCTCAAGGGTGATAGTCTTCCTCATAAGGGTCTTTACAAAAATCTGTATCACTGCAGACACTGGGTCAGAAAGCTGTTTCCTTTCATACAAAGAATTAAGCCAGGCATGGTAGCACATGCCTTTAATCTCAGCACTCAGGAGAAAGAGGCAGATGAATCTCTGTGAGTTCAAGGCCAGCCCTGTCTACATAGAAAGTTCCAGAACAACCAAAGCTTTCTCAAACAAACAATCAAATATATAAATAAATAATTAAGTAGATAAATAAGTAAATAAGGGAAGGAAGTGAGCAAGCAAGCAAACTAGCAAAGTTTTTGGGTGTAGAGATGGCTCATTAGTTAAAAGTACTGACTGCTCTTCCAGAGGACCTGGATTCAATTCCCAACACTAGCGTGGTGGCTCACATCTGTCTTTAACTCCAGTTCTAGGGGATTTAACGCCTTTGCAGGACCAGACACTCATGTGTCTGTGCACTCATGTGCAGAAATATACACGTAAGCAAAGCACTCATACATATACAACAACTTACTAAACAATTAAATCTTAGGGGAATATTTGATACTACAGGACAGAGAGCATTCTAACCAATTTTCAGAGTTGACCAGTATTTTGATTTTATAATTATCAATGCTGAGAATTAATTTCTCAAAACATAAAGTATAAAATGGCATAAGTATATTTAAGACCATTTCAGAAATTATTAGAAATTCTGTCCTAATCGCAAGCCAAAATTTATGTGAACTTTTAAAAAATGAAACCCATTAGCAACTTCACATAGCAATAAAAAATTTCTAGTACTATGCTACTTTTTGAAAACCTCCATGCTGGGGAATAATGGTAGGAAAACCAGAAAGTCTGGTTTCTGTAATTATACTACCATCCTTTTATCAGAGGAGGTGACTTCAAATACCACCCAAACACCACAGGTTCTAACATGCAAGTCTGGACTTTGTGCGGAGGTGTTTCACTGGCATGATGGTGGCGTTGACTGGCGTGATGGTGGCATTGACTGGCNTTGACTGGCGTGATGGTGATGTAAACTGGCATGATGGTGGCGTTGACTGGCGTGATGGTGGCGTTGACTGGCGTGATGGTGGTGTTGACTGGCGTGACGGTGGTATTGACTGGCGTGACGGTGGCATTGACTGGCCTGACGGTGGCGTTGACTGGCCTGACGGTGGCGTTGACTGGCCTGACGGTGGCGTTGACTGGCGTGATGGTGGCATTGACTGGCGTGATGGTGGCGTTGACTGGCGTGATGGTGGCATTGACTGGCGTGATGGTGGTGTTGACTGGCGTGATGGTGGCGTTGACTGGTGTGATGGTGGCGTTGACTGGCATGATGGTGGTATGAAATGCTGCATTCAAGGCTACAGTCAAGTTGTGCTCTGAGAAGGGGAGTGTGCCACTAGAGACATCATCTATTCATTCCACGCCAGAACCTGACTCCTTTGGTCACAGGGTTTCAGAAACTTCTGTCAGACTTTTGGTGATGGCACATTTAGTTACACAGCCCCACACTGGATTGCAACCCACATTGCCAAAGCTGTGTAGTAGAGGCATGTGCCTTATGTTTTAAAGACAGGACACTCCCAAGAGAGTTTACAGTTCATATAAAACAATGGCAGAGATAGGGAGTTGTATATGTTCACAACCTGGGCTTTGAGCCTTTTAAGATTTTGCAGAGTGTGAGGCTAATGGAAAAACTGCTGCTGTTTTAACAGCACATATTGGTTTGCAGGACAAAGGTAGCCCCAATGGCTCTCAAGACCATTTGTGAGCACTAAGAAGACCAGAACTTGTTCTGGCTCCACAGTTATCTGGTCTTTAGAATAGCAATGTGTAGTTTTAGTGGTTGACTTAGCTACTTCTCCACTGTCAGTGTTCCATATGTCCTGTTTTTAATCTGTTGGAAAGATATTAAAAAGGTTTACACTCAAAGTAGGATGTTTTGAGCAGGTGTAGTAGGTCATACATGTAATTCAGTACTCAGAAGACCGAGGCAGAAAATTGTGAGTTCAAGGCCAGCCTATGCATAAACAGAGACTCTTTAAAAATCCAAAGTAAGTAAAATAAATGGGAGCATTTGGATTTTCTTTTAGCCTCTGCATTCATGAGGCCAGAAATGAAAGCTACACTCCTATGTGAATATTGGTGATCCCCAGTTGAGAGCCTGGTATTGTAGACAAGCCTGGTGTTGTAGATGAGCCGGTGGTGTAGACGAGCCTGATGGTGTAGAATGAAGATGGCAGTGCTCTGATTTTGCCTCTTAACAGTTCCTATGGCATCTTAATGCACCTTAATCACCCCAGATTCTTATCCGAATGTTGCTGCTCTCACCCGCTTGGTTAAAATTTTGGTAAATAATATGGCTGTAACTTAAGGTGTTTCTCGGTATTTTTAATTCTCTGTAAAACTTAAAACTTTTTACTTTTATATTGAACATAGGTGTCAGCTATGAAAATGTAAAGTTTACCTTTGAATTTTTCACTCTATAAGACAACACTGCTGTCTAATAATGTCCAGAGCACCTGGGAATGTGTCTAGCTCCTCACTTCTTAGTTCTGTCCCTAAGTATGTTTCTTTCTTTTTTTCTTATTTTTTAATGCTCTATATTTTGATCATATTCTTCCCCTTCCCCCAATGCTTCCCAGGTCCTCCATACCTCTCTACCCACCCAACTTCATGTTCTCTCTCTCTCTCTCTCTCAAAAAATGAAAATCCAAACAAACAAAAAATATAATAAAACCAAAAATAGCAAAATAAACACAAAAGCTCACACACTAAAACATGGAGTTTTTCTGGTGATAGTCAAGTGCTTCCGGGGTCTGCCCTGGAGTGCAGTTAATATGCTCAGTGACACTCTACTGGAGAAAACGGTTTTTCCCTTTCCCAGCAAATACCAATTGAAGATAGCCTTTTGGTTTGGAGTGGGGCTTTGTGTCCACTTTCCCTGTTCCATACTGGGATTTTTGTCTGGTTTGAACTTGTGTAGTTCTTGTACATACTGCCACAGGCCTTGTGAGCTCATATGTGTATCTGCCCTGTTATGTCTAGAGGACGCTGTTCCCTTGGAGTCACCCACCACCTCTGGCTCTTAGAGTCTTTCTGCCCCCCTCTTCCAAATAGCTCATTGGGCACTGAGGGCAGGGGTTTGATTAAGACATCTCTTGAGTGTGTTTCTTAGCTTTCTGTGCCTTGATTTCCTTGTCTCTGTAGCTTCAACAATAATGAAACTAATAAAATGATTTCTTGGTGGTTCCAAAAATTAAGTTATTTAATATGTCTAAAGCCCCTAAAGTGTATATAAGTATATAAGTATTAATTATTGATCTACATTATATTTATCATATATATCATAAATATCCCTGAAGTAAAAGCTTATCCCATATGTGATAATCTTCTTCTTTGTGGATTGAAGTCTGCCTTTTACTACATAATTCTGACCAAGAACTTAGTTTTATTTCTAGCATTCTTACATAATTTTTTATAGTGATTCTCCCAAATCTTATAGAATATATTCTTGTGACTCCATGTCTGTGTGTATGTCCTCACTACGGGTCACATTCTACACAAAGTACTGTGTAGAGAAGTTAGTAGTCATGCAGAACCATATGCAGGGTGATAATAGAGGTGACATGCAGAAGACTTGCTGCTCTCTTGAGAGCTTACAATTGATTCACATCGTGTTTTGGAAAAGAAGGTGATAGAGTATCATTGAAAGAATATCAGGATTTAGAGGCCTTGGCCTTGGCCTCTTATTAGCTGTGACTTGGGACAGGCACAGGCACCTTCTCTCCCTACTCCTCAATTTTCCTCATATAAAATGAAGAAATTTTGTTAGATAGTTTCTAAGATTTTTTTCTGCATCTGAAATCGTGTTCTGTTTGTGGATAAGCATTTCTTCCTTTGGGATACAAATGCCGCTGTGTGCCATTTGCTTTCTGAAATGATCAATTTCCATGGCATTATGTAAGACACTGAGTAAGGTGTCAGTGTGTGGGTTTTAGATCTGCGTGTTTGGCTTTTTGCAGAATCTTTAAGAGAAGCAAGTGTATTCAGTACAGTTTTGGGGACGACTACACTTTATGAAGGCAAATGTTTTACTTAAGACTTAAGAAGCCAACGAAGATGCTTTGTCTGTTGCTCGTTTGCTTCCCTTTCCTGTGTCGCATCCCTCAGGAGTCTGGGCTGGGAACACTTAAGGGTCAGCTGTAAGAGCAGCAAAGAGCAAGAGCTTTGTGAGAAGTGAGTTCCTGCTGGTCTTTCAGACAATCAAGGAAAGGGAATTATAATCTGAATCATCTTTTCTTCTAATGGAGGTGTCTAAGCTGTCCATTAAGAGTTAGACATACACTATGTTTGGAATAACTGTTTTGTGATTGACATGACTCTCATCCTCAATAATAGTATATATAAGCATTAGCTGAAATACATGCACACAAATATTATATATAATATATTTATATAATATTTGTTAGGTCTGAATCCTTAGTGCTAAGATTATTGTTTGGAATGTTCTAAAGCCAATAATCAACTAAATGGAACCCTCCAGAAGTGTAGTAAGTTCTAGGAGACATTGATTCCTTTTAAGAATCAGTCTCTCCTTTTAAAAGTAATTGTACCTAGTGTGCTAAGTGTTTTTACGATAAGTTCAAAGGCATAGAGATGAAAGTGGAAATCTTGACTTGAGCTCAGTCTCTCAAATATTCCTTTAAATTATGTTTGAATAAGAGTTAGAACAAAAATTTATCATCTATGATGACAAGGAAATATGGTGAGTATTATGTTAAAATAGTGGGTAAACATATTGGTTCCCTAGTCTATTTTCAAAGAACCATTATTATAACTTGATGCCATCAGTTTCAAATGATGCCTCAGAGATTAGTGCCTTGCTGCTTATTTGATCCAATGGCTCTATTGATCCAAGTGATGGAATTAATAACTTATTTTTCACATTTTCAAATCATCTCCCATTTGATCATGTGATTGTGACTACTGTACTAGAATTAGGCTAAAGTTGAAAAGGCCAGAAAACACAGGGCCTTTTAATCTTAGTGATGACTAGGGCCCTTGTGAAGTGCTGAGAGATTGCAGAAGAGCGTATGGAAGATACCTGCACAGGCCTGAGAGGTTTCGCATGTGCTGGGTTTAAAGGAAAACACCTCAGATGGTCAAGTTTCATCATTTGTTAACTGAGAACAGAAAGCATGACTACATAAATCATCATGCATATATTTTATAAAAAGATTATTTATTTACATGTGTGTCTATGTGCCTCCACGTGTTTATGTGCACCACGTACATGCAGGTGTCTGAGGAGACCAGAGGGTGACAAATGCCTAGGAACTGAACTTCTAAGCAGTTGTAAGCCATTTGATGTGGGGACTGAGAACTGAGCCTGGGTCCTCTACAAGAGCAGCAATGATTTTAACAACGGAACCATCTCTCTGGGCCCATTATACATATTCTTAGAGTACCAGTGTAAATTTCCTCTTAGCTTTTAGCATTTATAACGCGTACACTTTTTTCATGTTTAACATATCTAAAAGCTATATCTTTTTTTGTTTGTTTTTGGGTTTTTTTGTTTGTTTTGTTGTTGTTTTGTTTTTTTGAGACAGGGTTTCTCTGTATAGCTTTGGTGCCTGTCCTGGAACTTGCTCTTGTAGACCAGGTTGGCGTTGAACTCACTCTGCCTCCAGAGTGCTGGGATTAAAGGCATGCGCCACCACTGCCCAGCTCTAAGAGCTATATCTTAAAACTAATGAAGCTCCATAGTTTTATTGGCAGTGTTTTTAACTTCAGTTGTGCATAGTCTAATACTGTCTTAAAAACAGTTAACATCTTCAATTCAGCAAAATGAGATATTTTGAAAAAAGTTAAATAATGTGAAACTGGGTATAATAATCTATGTCTCTGAGAACTTTCTACCTTGTTCCCTCCCTACTGGTAGTGATCATTAATTTATTGGGCATTCTTCAGTTCTTTTCCCAATGTATTGACAAACATGGAAATTTGGAGAAACATCCATAAACATATACACATATCTCACACTTGTAATGAAATAATACAAATAATATCAAAACAGATATCATCCTACTATGACACCTAAAAGTATACCCCATCTATTTTGCATGCCAGTTGATTCTTTTTTGTAACCTGGTTGACATACTGGCTGTACTGTGTGGTTGTATTATAAAAAAAGTCACTCACTCTATCCAGTTCTTTTTTGTTGCTGTTATAGAATACCATTTATGAAATAAAGAGTTTATTTTGGCCTGTGGTTCCAGAGGGAGAGTCTGTCATGGGGTAGGGGAGCTGGCAGCCAGCAGCCAGATCAGGAAGCTGAGAGATCACATCTGCATCCATGCACAGGAAGCAGAGAGCAAGTTGGAAGTGGGATGAGGCTGTGGATTCTCCAAGCCTGCCCCCTACTCTGTGATGTCCTTCTGCAAGACTCTACCTAAAGGTTCCTCATCCTCCCCAAACAGTGCTACTGACCAGGGACCAAGTATCCAAATATGTGGGCCTGTGGGGGAGCACTTCTCATACAGACTGCTATAACCACTGATAAAGATTTAGAAGAATTTTTATTTAGTAGCCTTGCGGATAAAAGTTACCTTTCACATCCTTTCCTCTGGATATTTATGTATACAGGGAGCATTTCCCAAAAAATGTTTTGGTAGATAGAATTTCCAAATCATATGTAGAATGATTAGAAAATTTAACATTTGTTTTTATTTTTGAGTATTACAAATTGGTTTTAGAGTAAAATAAATTCTTTACAGGTTGAGAAAAATACTGAACCAGCTCAAAGCATTCAGTCTGAAATATAAAACTGTAAGACATTTCTTGATTACAGGAAGCACCTTTTTTTTCCCAGGGTTTTGCTTCTGGTAGCTTAGGAAGAATTGTTCTACTCTGTTGTAATAGTTTGTTGCTAGTTTTTCAATAAAAATTGCAGAAGTCACATCCATCCTCAGCTTCATCTTTGTAGCTGAAAAACCCGAGACCCAGAGAGGTTAGACACCTTTTTCAGAATGCCACAAGTGGAGTTACGGCTGCACCTAGAACCCTCCATACATATCCTTCTAGGGCAATATTCTTTTGTGTGATGCCAAGTTCTGAGGGCCCATAATGTTTAAAAAAGCTAGACAACTTCCCAAAGGGTCTGCATCATATGTTTATATGACGCATGACAGAGGATTTCCCAGAGAATATACTGCTCTCAGGCCCAATAGTTAGAACTTTATTTGTTTAGCACAAATTTGCTACAAAGTTTCTTTCAAGGTTTTGTTTGATTTTGCTCTGTAATGAAGTTTAAAGTCCTGAGTTGCTGATGGATTAAAATAGGAATAATATATCCATAAAGCATAAGTGAATATAAAATCTCACTGCTGGAGGACATTGGAAAGAGGTTTGGGGGTTTGGAGAAATATTCAAATGCTTATAATTTGTATGCAGGTCCTGGTGAGAGTTGTAAGTCAATGCTACATCTGGCTTTAGCGGAAAGGATTCAAGTTCCATTTCGTTCTCTGTCTTTATCACTTACAATTCGTGTTCATGAGCTTCCAATTCAAGAAAATACTTGCATGGTTCCGTAGCAATATTTTTAAAAGGCAAATTGAGACTGATATTTGTCAAAGCCACAGAGATTTATAAGTTCTGTGACAGGAGCTGATTCTGTCAGAAGGAAAAAAATGTAGCCATGCTCAAATGAGAGTAGCTTGGAAGGGCTTAATGAAATGCAAAGATGTCAGTAGGATACAAGGGAGCTATCGCAGATAGTGCTGGCAACCACATGGTTGTTCCTCCTCCTAAGCTGGAGGGCATGTAGAAGGCGCTGGAAGCTCTAAGTTCTGCCCATAATCAAGCACACAGCTTTCTCTGTTGAAGGCACCACCACCCTGGGGTACCTACCTGGGAGCAGTCCTCAGGAAGAAAGTCAGAGGTCTGTTCTCTTGAACCATGGCTTCTGTTGGTCAAAGCACAGGAGAGTAGATTGCGGAGTTTGTAGGCCAGTTATACTGTGCAGGAGCAGGCTGGAGATGGGTGGGGGGCATGGAAAAGCAAGGCAAGGTTGTTTTGTCTGTCTCACTGTATTGTCTGAGTATATATTCACATGGGTCCATGAAATCGTGCAGTTTGATGGTATCCCCAAACATGTCTCTGAAGATGCTACTGGGGCTATGAAGGACTTGCTGGTAATTTTCCGTTAAGGTGTGTTTTGATTTTTCATAGATAGACATAACTTTCTGCAGATAATTTATCTGAGTCTTAATTTCAATGTTTATGTTGTAGCAAAGACTTGGGAGCCTTGGGTAAAAAAGTCTAGCCATAGGGAAAAATGAACGTCTTAGGTTTGTGAAGAAACTTGGGAAGTGACGCTTAGAGGATGTTATAATTTGAATCTGTTGGAGACTTAATCTCTTCCCTTGGATGTTAATGGTACGGCATCCAGAAGCAAAGTCTCTGAAAAGTGATTAGCGTTAGATGAGATTAGGTCATGAGGACGTGGCTGCAAGGGTGGCACCAGAGGCTAGGAAGTGGACAGGAGATCGGAGATGGTACTACTATCTCATTAAGTGGTGTGTTTTGTGATATGAGCCAGCAACAGCTCAGCAGATGCCGATGTGGCTTCACAGCTTCAGACCCTAACTCAATCACATTTCTTCCCTATGAATTACCCAGTCTGTGGTTGGCTGTCAGCCCAGCAGAAAACAGACTAACGTGCTTATAGTGCACAGAGGTCTCTATAGATAATGAAAGGATACAGAAAAGCACAGGCAAACTGACTTGTGCTCCTTCGGTGTGGCCAGACTAGAATAATTCTTAGGATCTCTCTAAAAGTCATTGTTCAATGGTTCCCACTATGTAAGACACTGGGAGGCTTGGTACGAACAGGATTAGAACGTGAAAGTTTACAGATCTGACAACAGCTTTCTTTTAAAGAGATGCGATTATTGGGTGGGAATTGTATTTCCTATGCAGTGTTAAAAGCAGAACTATGTGGAAAGTATCAAAAGATTGGAAAAAACCTTACTAAGAGGCCAGATCTTATTATTTTAGCAAAGTCATGCAGACTCTGTATGTGTCTGTAACAAAATCTATTTTGATTGGTTGTTGCTTGCATAGCATGCTAATCTATGCAGTTCCATCCAGATGTGCACACAGGACTAGAACATATTTCTGAACCTGTATTCTCTACCTGGAAGTTATAGAAGTTCCATTTCTTGTGGCCAAACAAGTTAAACAAGTAGGGTTCAGGAAGGTGGGATTGGGAGGGGGACAGTTGTAATAAGGACCTTGTTCCCCGTTGTCAGGTCTTTTGAAATGTGTAAGGGAGTGGAATCCTACATTGATTAGTTGCTGGAGTCCAGAGTGTAGAAAAAGCACTGGCCCTGGACTGGTGGGTTAGTTAGCTTGGGATGGAGACATATGGTCCATCCTCCTGTGCCTGAAGCAGATGGTGGTGTCCTTGGTGATGGT
>LOJH01047347.1:0-13229 GCA_001685095.1 Ellobius talpinus
TAATAACAATAAAAAAGTGTCTGAAATAAAAAAAAGAAAAAAAAAGAAAACAAAGTTGGAAGAACTAAAATAATTAAACAAAAATTAGGTTTTCTGTAGTGGGGGGAGAATCAGGGGTTGGTATCTAGAGAGATGTCTCAGTGACTAAGGACACTGGTTGCTCTTGTAGAGGTCCTGGATTTGATTCCCAGCACCCACACAGTTCCACAACCATCTGTAATTCAAGTCCCAGGGGATCTAACATGCTCTTCTGACCTACAGGGGCATCAAACATGCAAGTAGAACATACACATACATGCAGGCAAAAAACCACCCATACATTTAAAATAATAAAATAAATAAATCTAAATTTAAAAAAATTAGTTGACTAAACTGCTAGCCACTAATCATGAAAAAAAGGACAAACACAAATATACAAAAATAAAAAGTAGAGGAAATGACAGAAATAAAAAGTTTGAGGTGGTAAGAACTGTTTTATAAAATTCTATACATTAAATAAAATATTGGTAAAATAATTATTTTATAGTAAGTAAATGTGACTTATGAATGTAATCAGAGACAGCCTCGATACTAATATTTTTAATTAATTAGTTAATTAAAAATTATTTACTTTCATTTTTATGTGTATTGTATTTTGTCTGTGTGAGGGTGCCAGATCTCATGGAACTGAAGTTTTGAACAAGTTGAGAACTGCCATGAGGGTGCTGGAAATTGAACCTGGATCCTCTGGAAGAAGAGGCAATGCTCTTAACCACTGAGCTATCTCTACAGCCCTTAACATATATTCTTGATCAAAGTACTTATGAAAATTGGGCAATGCTCCTTAGCAATATAACAAATGTCCCTAACATAATAATAGTAAAAACATGCATATATGCATAATACTTAATAGAGAAACACTGGAAACCTTTCCACCAAAATGAGGAATAAAGAGGATAATCATTGATGTTTGTTACTATCCTACCTAAACTAGGCAACATAATCTGACAAGAATAAAAGGAGAGGCAAATCTGTTACTATGTGCAGACCATATAACTGTAACATAAAAACATCAAGAAAATCACTTGAAGAAAATACTATAAAAGTATGGAATTCAATAAGGCAGACAGATTAAAAAGTTATATATAGAAATTAAAAGCTTTCATGTTTATAAATAAGAACCAGTTATATTAAATACTTAAAAAGTACCATTAAATGTTAAACCCATTTAATAGCAACAAAATGCAGAGAATACCCAGGAATACCAAGATTACATAGACTGTATGTGAGGAAAGCCTTAGTTTCCTGAAGCAACAAAAGTAGATAGTATGTTTTTGGATTCAAGGCAAGACTCCACACCTTACAGAGCCAATCTGTTTCAATTTAACTGATGAAATAATAAGATCTTAGCTAAAATACTCTGTCTTCTTACACAGTGAGTGAGGACAAAGAATTTCAAAAGGCTATAGCACAAAACAAGAATGGTTTTGAAAACATGAGAGTAGCCTTATCACACATTACAAGTCAAGAATATGTGTGTGTGTGTGTGTGCGTGCCAACAAGCAAACTTCGTGTATCAAAACAGAAATCAATGAAAACAAAAGAACTGCCCATCCTTCCAAAGACTGAAAGACAAATAACAATTTAATTATAAACCTTGGTCACAAAAGCTTCTTTGGGCAAAGGGCAGCAGTGAATGCACTCTTCACTAGTGGAAGTGCTGACCTAAGTGACTGAGAGTTCAGCCCCAAAAGGGACATCTGTGTCAACTCCCCCCAAACCCAAAGCTCAAGAACAATCACAGAAGAGGGGACAGAGAGAATCATATGAGCTGCAGGATGGGAAGGAGCACTGCGAAATGCTGCCTTTCGGATATGACATGGTCATGGCACTCACAGCCACGGTGGTTACCTTCAGTCAAAACCTCAATACAGGGGTTGGGGGGGAGGCTCAGGAAACTTACAAAGCCCCACCCTAGTGGAGGAGTTAATAGCAGCTGAAAGCTGCTGGAAGTGGAACAATGATTTCTCTCTGGGTCATGTGTGGCTCCAGAGAATGGCCCAAGTCCTTGCACACAGTGGCAGCACTAACTGAAAATAGTAGGCTAGTTAGAAAAAAAAAGGCATGAAGATGGGATGGGAATGAGTGTCAAGGAAATTAGAGGTGGGGAAAAAAGGAGTGGATACAGCCAAAATACATTTTGTTTTTTTTAAATAATTTATTTTTATTTATTATGTATACAGTGTTCTGTCTGCATGTTTGCCTGCATGCCAAAAGAGGGCATCAGATCTCACTAGAGATGGTTGTGAGCCACCATGTGGTTGCTTGTAATTGAACTCACAACCTCTGGAAGAGCAGTTAATACTCATAATCTCTAAGTCATCTCACCAGCCCCCAAATACATTTTATATATATATGAAATTCTCAAACATAAAATAGATTTAAAAAAAAGAAAAAATGCATAAGCCAACAGTTTGGTAAGGTGTATGACTAGCAAAACCAAGGCCCTGGGCCCTGTCCTTAGTACCTAAAAAGAACAATAAATGTAAAAGTAAGAAAGAATGAATCACAAGTGGTCCTCGTATTAGTTAAGAACTGTTTGCTTAGTTTTAAGTCAGGCGCAGTAAGGAGTTCACACCTATAATCCTACAGCTAGGAGGCTGAGACTGGAGTACAAAGGCAGATTGGATCACACAGTGAGCTTTAGGCCAGGTTGAGTCACACATAAGAACCTGTTTCTAAAAATACAAAACAAAGCAAAAAACATATAAAACAGAAAATCTGACTGGGAAAAATCTAGGAGTTCGACAGCACATGTATAAGGAGACAAGTATTCTGACTAGTAGATGAAAAACACTTAAAACCTTGACAGAAGGGAATCTAGAAATATTGATCAAAATTATAAATAACATTTACCCTTGACTTACTAGTCTCATCTCCAGAAATTTATCTTACACATACATTAAATATATGTAAAGTAATATTTGGAGATAGCAAGAAATTAAAAATTAATTAAAATACCCCTAATACACATATAAAGGGAACTGGCTAAATATTAACTCTCATTACTTTTACAATGGCAAAAACTAGGAAAAAGTGAGGAAACTGTGTTGATCTGTAAAGATCCACATGGAGGGAGGGCTAACTCCAGCTACTAAGCAAGAAATATGATGAACCTGGACTATATGGCTGTGCCATATGAGAAACATCAAACGAGAATGAGAAAAGTCACCAGTTAGTAATTCCTAGTGCAATATAAGACTTGGGAGCAATGATCAATGAATACATCAATAACTAACAAGTTTGACTGGGGTTTATAAAGGCTAGACCTCTAAATTCACTGTTTGTTCCAAGTAGGACATAATATAAATCACAATACATACACGTGTGTGTATATACATATACACACATGTATATGCATATATATGTATATACACATACATACACACACATATATATTTCACTTTCTACACAAAGTGAATTAAACTTCTAGGGATAACTTATTTTCAGAAAATATAGGAGATAGAGAAGCAAGTCCTAAGAAAATAAAAGACAAACACAGATTTGGGGATATTCTATAATAATACAGTTTCAATAAGAAGTTTCAGTAAGTGTTAATGAAATTTTAAAAAGAAGAAAAGAAGAGGGTGGGAAGGAATGTGATGTATAAATCTTGTTTACATTCTGATTGGAATCAATTAGGCAGAAAAAGACATATTTGGGACCATCAAGGAAATATAATCTTGGACTAGGAATTGGAGAATATTAATTTTTTTTAAATTTTCTTACATAAAAAATGATATTGCTAATGAATAAGAAAACACCCCAGTTTTTAGTGGTGTGTGTAGCAGGGACGAAGTAACACGCTGTTCTGGAGTGTGACCTAAAATATTTGTAGAGAGGAGGGAATATAGACAGGTTAACAAAGGGAAAAGAAAAAACCCTGACAAAATGAATTATGGCTATATACATATGGCGTTCAACATGCTGTTCTTTTTACTTATGTATCAGCTTGAGAGCATTTAAAGGAAAGCACTTAAAAATGAAACTAGTCAGTAATGCTTTAAGAACAACAGGAACACCTGGCTATGGCCACTATGACCAACACATTTCTCTTAACATATGAATTTTACAATTAAATGCTGACTTAAGAGTGAAGAGAATACAAGTAAATTATTGGTAAGATAAAGTTCTCAAATGATCACACCAGGGTTTTTACACATTTTCATGTGCCTGTTTCAAGTTTAGCATCATTCTCAGACAGATTCTGCATGAAGGATTTACAAATGAAAAATAATAAAAATATTAAGGTTTTATTAGGCTGTCATAATACATATCCAAGTATTACTTTAAGACATCAGTAATACAACTGTATAAATAAAACCACAATACATGCCATATAGAAATTGACTACCTAATTCATAATATGGTTTTAGTTCCCTTACCATCAATATTTAGCATCATTTTCCACATGGCAGGCCGAACAGATTGATGGAATCCAAACCATACTTCCCTGCCCCCTCCCAGAGGGTGGTCATATCCTTCTGGAGCTGAGAAAAAGGAACGCCCCACAGGCGTATATCTACAAAAATTAAAATGGCATGTTCAATCCTTTCCTTCTAACACTAATACTTAAATCTGCAGGACAGAGGACATGAAAGCAAAGACAATTAACTTATCATGATACTTACAATTACAAATACACATGAAAGCAAAAGGCTATTCTAAATGAAGAAATTCATCAGCATCCTTCTCTGAAATTGTCTATTTTCAGAATCTGTTAGTTTACAAAGCAATATATTTTATTATTATTATTTTTAAGACGGCATCTCAGCTCACTATATTAAACCAGGATGACCTTGAACTGACAGAGATCTGCCTGCCTTTACCTCCCAAATTCTTGGATTAAAGGTGTGTGCTACCTCACTTGTCCCTTAAAATACTTTCTTAAAAACAAGAGCATTGCAACTTTAAAATGTTAAAGAGTAAGCAGTTTCTACAAATGTTTCCAGATAGCTATACTAATTGTTTCAAAGCTACTTGACATATGCAGGTCCAGGAATATGGAAAGGTAGTGTGGTTTTAAACTGCAGTATCCCTCTCTCCCTTTTTTTCCATGCAGGAGCCTGAATGCAGGACCTCAAGTATGCTGGGTAAAGACTCCAGCCTGAATTCTATCTCCTGCCCAAGAATAGTAATTTCAACACAATCTGATACTATGTATAAAATATGCAATCTTTTTAAAAACAAGGCGATTTGAGTTCATAGTATATCTGAAATATCAGTTATTCAAGACTTATAGGTCCTAAGATAAATGGTTAGAAATATCTCTGTAGAATAATTCACTAGATTAGCTAAGCTAATGATGTATATTTTACTTGCTATTGTCGTACAAATGAAATAATGAAAAGCATGGAACATACAAAGGTTAACTGAGGAAGGCTTCTACTACTCACTCTAAGGAGGAAAGAAGCCAGAACCACCTACTTCATGGAGGGCAGATGTCGTAGCACCACGTCAACGGCATGGACCGGGTTAGTGCTGATTGGCTTGTCTAATTCCAGTGGCTCAGGCAAAGTCCGTCCAGTCAGCACTTCATGTAGCAGGTGCCAACTCACCCGGGATACAAATTTGACTGACACCTTGAAAGGTCGATCTTTTCCACCTTCCCCAGGTAATGTAACATCTAAATCTACCTGTGATGGGACAAGACCCAAGTGTAAAATGTTGAAAAAGATAGATTTAATTATTCAAAATTTAACTTATAAAAAGATAACAAGAAAAAAATCTTAATGTCAAATTAATAGATTCAATCCAAATCCATAGTTTATTCATGGCACTATTATTCATTCTAAAACACTGGAACCTACTTAAATACACTAACATTTAGGCAGCTATAAAAAAAGGAAGTAGAGCTAGGTGGTAGTGATGCACCCTTTAATCTCAGCACTCAGGAGGCAGAGGCAAGCAGATCTCTATGAGTTCAAGGTCTACAAGAGCTAGTTCCAGGACCAGCTCCAAGGCTACAGAGAAACCCTGTCTTGAAAAACAAAAACAAAAGACAAAAACAAAAAAAAAGTGAGATTAAGATGTTATCGGTACGATACAAGTAAAAAATAAAAACAAACAAACAAAAACACTTCCCCTTAGATATAAACTACAAGGAGAAAAAGAATATCTTGGTAGGAAAAGGAAGAAATCAACTTAACCAAGTATTGAAGTTACCATCACCATTAATGGAACAAATATATATTATGTATCTCTGGGTAAACGGCACTGATGAAAGAAGAACACTTCTGCAATATTCTGGCTAAATTATACATAAACAAAATATAACTGGGGGAAGGAGATGACAAACAAAACTCAGGAGCAGTCTAAAAATAACTTGCCTATGGTCTTCAATCATGTTAACATCATAAAAGAGAAAAAGGCTAGATAATTGTTCTACAATAAAGACCAAAGTCATGTGATGTTTATTAGCATGATCCTGGACTGAATTCTTTATCAGAGGAGGGAAAGACACTAAAGAACATAACAAAAACAATGGGAAAAACTAGAATATAGATTGTTGATTAGACAAAAGTATTATGCCAATAATAAATTTAATTAAGTTGGCAAATATACTATAGTTTTTAATCTTTATTCTTAGGAAATGATACATATTAAAATATTATTAATGGGGCATAATGTATGTAACCCAACTATGAACAGGTTAGGAAAAAGTATGTATGTATTTTTGTTTCATGAAAGAGCAAAAGAGAGTAAGAAAAAATTCTAAAATCAGAGCAGCAAATTGTTAAGGACATTGGTGAATCTGAGTAAAGTGTATGTGACTTTTCTGCATTGTTCTTTAGGTTTTTCTGTGAACCTGAAATTATTTCAACAGAAGTTGAAAAATGATCATATTAGTATGGATTATAATTTAAAATGGTAGTAGATCATTTAAAGGGAGATATAGAGGCTGGGGAGTGATGTGGGATGTCCTTATGTATGCTGAGAATATGTGCTGCTTTTATTGGTTGATGAATAAAACTGCTTTGGCCTATGGCAGCGCAGAATATAGCTAGGTGGGAAATACAAGCAGAGATACAGGGAAAAAGAAGGCGGAGTTAAGAGGAGATGCCAACAATCACCGGAGGAGTGAGATACCAGAGCAATATGGGTAAGCCACAGGGCATGTGGCAATACACAGATTATCAGAAATGGGTTAATTTATATGTAGAGCTAGTCAGTAAGAAGCCTGAGTCATTGGCCAAACAATCATAGTTAATATATAGCCTCTGAGTGAACATTTTATAAGCGGATGTGGAATCCAGTAGGGACAACAGAAGAGCTTCCAGCTACAAATGGTGCCAATGTGGGGCAGGTACATCCACATAAAATCTGAGAAAGTTTAAAACGAAAGGGATTCTAGACACAGAGTCATAAATAGCTTCTTGGTAGCCACCTTTTCAGATAGGCTTTGCTTGCTGATGGCAAGAAGATGCATGGCTCCTTTAAGAGACGGCTTCCTGGTTCATGCTAGCAGCACAGATGGCTCTTTCAGGAGAGCACTTGAATGAGGTCTGTGGGCAGCTGCTACAACTTGGTGGCTGTGTGGACCCACTGCTTCCCACAGTTGGGGTGTTAAAATGACTCCTAGAGCTGGTGGTAAACATACCTCTGCCATGTTGGAAAGTCGAGTGGGGTGAAGCCAGCAGCCAAATCTGCTGCTTTGGTCCTAGCCATGCCCACTTAACAATTTAAAACCATCACCAAAAAAAGATTGCAGATATACAATAAAGACAGATTCAGACAAAAAGAAACCTCTAAACAGTCACAGTGTGGTTTTAAAAATGTATGTAGGCTTGGAAGAGAGAGAAAAAAGAGTATAGGCAGTTACAGAAAAAAATATACTTTTAAAAATAAAATCTTCAAAGAGACAGTAAAATAATATAAAAATTAAGACACACAAAGATGGAAAATACACAGAGAGCCTGGATTATGTATATTATTGTATTTTTTAAAATTTTTTGACTGTTAATGAGCTATCTGCTAAGAAACATTTGATTGTAGGGGGTACTAAGTTAAAGCAACATATATATTTAATCTTGACTTTAAATTTTGGGTCTAAGGATATGCTGCTTTGAAAAAAGGTTCTGTTTTTGTTTCCAAGAAGATAAAAAGCTGTGGGTTCCTTACAGGCTAATATGGTTTGATCAAGCAAGATCCATGGAAAGGTCTCCAATGGGAATGATGACCTATGTGACCCAACATCCACAACAGCTTCAAGACTACTGGCTGAGATGGACCAACCACACAAAATATTCCAGTCAGGGATTAACCATAATCCTAAATTTTCTCAGGATCCCTATAAGATTACCAGTGCCTCCCATCAGCAGTAAGTAGTATAGAAAACTATGCCCAAATTCCCAAAATATTGTTTACAAATGTTTGTTTTCATTTAAAGGGGGTTGGTTATAAATGGTTAATGGTCATAGTCAATCTCTTTCTAAAGAAAAAAGGGAGATATGATATAGAAATGATAAAAGAGGTAGATTATTAAATCTACTTTAATCTAAAAAACAACTGTTATTCTCAAAATACTTTATGTTGGTATGGATTTTGATTTAATGACACAAATTTAAGGTCAACTTTGCTATGCTGTATTATATATATATATATCTACTCTTGGTTAAGGTGTTATGTTTATGTAGCACATTAAAAATGTAATGTATAGTTAAGAAATACAAATTAACAATTATCTTTAATAGTCAAACTTATAGTCATATTAGGTTTTCTGGACATGCAGAGATATCTTTCAGATAGATAGGCAATCTTTAAACATTTCAGAGACCTACAGAATATGGCATTTCAATGTTTTAAGAATTTGAATTTTCTTGACAGTGAGACACGTCTGCTCCTGGCAGCGCCAATTACTTCAAGAGCATGATGGGCATCGAAGAAGCTCCTTATGGAGTTTGCTTTCAATGTGGTGAGACCAGCCATTTGGGCAAGAAACTGCTCTTGCTGGGACTGCTTGACAAAATGCTGTATAAACTGGACATGCAGGACCCACAGAATAATGGATGCTTAACTTGCCAAAACAAAGTTTGGACAGTCCTTTAGGGTTCCTGCTTCACAGAAGAAACTGGCAGGCATTCTGCAGGACACAGAGAAAAGTGGCTGACAAACTGCCAATATAGGCAGGACGGTCTTTCAAATTTCTTGCTTCACTGAAAAGTCTACCAGATACTATAGGCCTGCAGGTAACTGTCCGGGCAGCCAGATGTTTCTGTCATTTCTAGAATTTTGGAAGTTCCTTACAATGAACTTCCTGCTTACTCAGGGAATAGTATATCCTTCTGGGGTCTCAGATAGAGTTGAAGACTAAATAGTTATACTTTTCCTTAGTTATGATAAAAGATAAATTAGATATGAAACTTTAGACTCACAAAGATAGGATAGAGTATTTTATTTAATTTTGTCAAATACAAATAGACTAAATATTGTAACTGTAATTCTTACTTGATAACCATTTTGTTTTATGTAATTTTAAATTGTTAAAGTTAAAAATTTCCCTTTTAATTATACAGAAAAAGGCAAATGATGTGGGATGTCCTTCTGTACACTGCAAATATGTTTTGCTTTAATTGGTTGATGAATAAAGCTGCTTTGGCCTATGGCAAGGCAGAATATAGCTAGGCAGAAAAATTCAAGCAGAGATACAGGGAGAAGGAAGGCTGAGTCGAGAGAAGATGCTAGCAGCTACCACAGAAGCAAGACATGTAGAAAATGAGGTAATGCCACAGCCATGTGGCAATACATAGATTAATAGAAATGGATTAATTTAAATGTAAGAGCTAGCTAGTAATAAGCCTGAGTTGTCAGCCAAACAATCATAGTTAATTTATAGCCTCTGAGGAATTATTTTACAAGCGGCTGCAGGACTGGGTGGTGACAACAAAATAGCTTCTGGATACAGGGAGATGGCTCAGTGGTTAAGAGCACTTGTTCTTGAAGAGGACCCAGAATTGGTCCCCAGCACCCCACATGGCTGCACACAACTAGCTGTAACTCTAATTATAGGGGATCTGACACCCTTTTCTGGCTTCCTCAGGCACTGCACAAACATGATGCACAGGCATACATGCAGGCAAAGTGCTCATCACATAAAATAAGAATAAATAAATCTAAAAAAGACTGAAATAAAAGGATATATAGCACAAATATAGCTTTACAGTAAAGAAACATATCTTACCCCAGTAGTTGCCACAGGAAGTGGATTGGCTGTGTAAAGGCTTCTTTTCCCATCATAGACTGGTCTACGGTCTCCAAATATAGTCACTTTAAAATGCTGAACCATTGAGTCAACTACTTCCCTAAGGAAGGGAAAAACACATTCTAATAATCCTCTGCAAGATGAAATGCAAAACTATGAAATAGCTCATGGCACTGTTTAATGACTTCAAAATAATATTTTGTTTTCAGAACCATAGCTCAAGAGAGCAGAAAGACAGCCTACTGGCAAAGGATGACACATATTTCCCAAAGACAAGAATGAATCCAGTAAACCATTTTGGGATACTGTTGACCAGAAAAATATTATTAGCATTTGACTCAAAATCCCTTTCATCTTCTCTAAGCATTTGCTGTTTACCTTTCTTTCTCAAGCAGTAAGATGTTCTTTGTACTATGCTAAAATACATCTTGTCTGTATCTCTATTTAGAACAATCAGTCTATTGTATCACAATTATATTCTTCATTTATATTATATTCATTCATATTATATTCTTCATTCCTACGGTGAGTTTCTATATTCCCTACACTACCCACTTAACAATGTCACCTAATCAGTGAGGTGCTGTGAAGTGTCCAGCTGGGGATGGAGCTCAGGGATAGTGTGTCTGCCTCACATGCACAGGTCCCATGCTCACTCCCCAGTACCACAAGGAGAAAACTCTAGCCAGGCAGTTATGGCGCACTCCTTTATACTCAGCACTTAGGAGGCAGAGGCAGGTGGATCTCAGTGAGTTTGAGGCCAGCCTGGTCTACAGAGTGAGTTCCTGGACAGTCAGAACTGTTACACAGAGAAACCCTGTCTCAAAAAAACAAAGAAAGAAAAAGAAAGCTCTATTTTAATTCCACAAACATTTTGATATCAATATATAGTAACATGGAAAGGCACTAAAGACTTACATTTAAGAAATTATAGACTATAGAGAATTATTCCAAATACCTACAAATCAATACATTATTTTACTCACAAATTCTTTTTCCTTTCTTTTCTTTTCTTTTTTTGTTTGTTTTTCTTAGACAGTATAAAGTCTTGGCAGTCCCAGAAGTCGCTCTGTAGACCAGGCTAGCCTCAAACTCACAGAGCTCTGCCTGCCTCTGCTTCCTGAGTGCTGGGATTAAAGGTGTGCACCACCGCAGCCTGGCTCTACTCACAAGTTCTTAAAGACAGTGAAAAGGCATTTAGAAGGATCCAGGTCAGTTTATGTCTAGAGAGGAACTGTTTCCACAATCTCAATACATCACAACGAGATTACACTTGTACAGTGCTGGTATGATTTAAATTAAAACCAAAAGATTAAAATCTAGCCCAGGTGAGTGGGGAGAAAGGGAGAGAAGGAAATCAGCATTTTCCAGAAAAAAAATAAGCTGACTTGATTCCCACAAAAACTTACATAGCACAAAAATCTCTATTTTCCACTTAGTTTTTCAAATTTTGTGTTTTACCGAAACTCTTTGATTCACCTATCTGCTTTAGGTTCATTCAGAGACTGCTATTTAAAATTTCCTTTTATGAGTTGGGCACTGGTGGCACACGCCTTCAATCCTAGCACTCGGGAGGCAGAGACAGGTGGATCTCTGAGTTTGAGGCCAGCCTGGTCTTCAGAGAGTTCCAGGACAGCCAGGGCTACATAGTAAAAGTTTCCTTTTGTGGCCATTATTTTAAAGTCCATTTTTATATGCCACTGCCAAATAAATCAAAAAGATCTCATTTGTTAGATATTTTTACTCTGAAAAAAACCTCAACAACTGCTTTTAAGTTTACCAACTCCTAGAAGACCAAACCACTCTAAACAACAAAATGGTAGGGGAGATTGAGATGATAGGGCCAAAATACTTCACAGATAAAAGCATCCTGCTTTGATATATAGCACATAGCATTTCCTTAATAAATTTCTAACAGTAGAAATTTACTTCAGTGACCTTCCAAAGCTGAGCAGAAAACATCTATGGCTGAATTCAAAAAATTTACTCCAGAGTTAAATCTGGTTTTGTTACCACTTCTATTTAAGCAATGGTACCTATGCCCTCCTCAATACCCAGACTTAGAACCTGGCTGGTCTCCTCCCTCATGATCTGCCGACCCCACCTCTGCAGCATTCATAACTCCAGCCTTCACTTCCTATTCTTTACCACCTCAGAGTAAGACTTAGTCCTATGACTTGGGTCACCTAAGTTTTTTGTTTTTAATGTCTTTAGTTTTTTCTTCTCCAATCCGATTTACATATCACTGATAAATAAACCCCTAGGCTACACTTTTATTCTTAAAGTACAAAAGCTAATGCTAGCATCGGGCATGACCTTAATCCCAGCACCTGGGCGACAGGGGCAGGTGGATGTCTGTGAGATCTAGACCAGCCTGGTCTGCAGGAAAAAAAAAAGATAAGTTAATCATCCTTGTCAGTTCTTAACACATAAAACCCCTCTGACTGATTTATTCCCTGCCTTCTCCATACCCTATCCCCATTCTCTTAAGTTATTCCTTCTGATGTGCTTGATAAAGCCTGTATTCTTACATGTTCTTTTTTTCTGAAAAAATATTAAGTTTAATATTTGCCATCATGCTCTGAGAGACAGAGACAGGAGTATCTCAAGTCTGAGGCCAATGTGACCACACAGTGACCCTCACAGACTTCAAAACAACAACAAAATCCCACAAAGTTAGTATACACATAACAAAAAAAATCATTTCAACTAAAAACTATGTTAAGGGATAGCAATGCCATTTTTTGTTTTTATTTCTAGACAGGGTTTCTTTGTGTAGCAGGGTTTCTTTGTGTAGCCCTAGCTGTCCTGGAAGTCACTCCGTAGACCTGGCTGGCCTCGAACTCAGAGATCCCTCTGCCTCCCGAATGCTGGGGTTAAAGGTGTATGCCACCACTGATGGGCTGCAATGTCCTTTTTTTAATTATCTTTTTTATTAAGATTTATTTATTTATTATGTATACAATGTTTTATCTGCATGTACACCTGC
>LOJH01047351.1:0-13228 GCA_001685095.1 Ellobius talpinus
CTGGAACTTTTATGTAGACCAGGCTAGCCTGAAATCGGAGCTCCATCTGCCTCTGTCTCCCAAGTGATGGGATCACAGATGCGAACCACCACACCTGGCCAAGACAGTACTACTTCTGCTTGTGATTTACTTATTAAGGAATCATCTGTAAAGCATCTAACACAGGATAAAAGAAGCCAGCGAGAAGAGTGAGCCAAATGGAAGTATTGTTTCACACCCAGGCCTTCCCTTGCTCCTATAAGAAAACTCCAGAACATGACTAAACCTGTTTATTTCAGATGACAGCAAAGAAGCTGACTTTCAAGCAATTCCCCAGCCCAGCCCCCACCAGGAGCTGCAGAGTCTTCCAGCATCTGACTTTAAGACAAGAACAATTCTCACACCCTATGGGAGGTGTCTGAGTGTGTCTGGGGTGCGGGCTGTTAGGAGTAGAAGACCTCATAGCCTTAGCCAGGGACACAAAGAACTGGAGAAAACTCCGTGGGCAGCTAAGCTAAGCACAGACAGCACACTCGAGTTCACCCCTGCTCCCCTCCTCGCCATCCACCCACATCACAGTATGGCCACTCCATTCTGTCATAACTTCAAGACGGTGGCTGGCCACAAGTTTCCGAGGTAAAGTATTCAACAGAAAGACTAATTCCACCAAACGCAGCAGGTGCTGTGAGACACAAAATCTCACACATGCTCTTTCCTGCATTCACTGTGAGTTCCCCCGTACACAGGACCAGCGCTTCTGCTGGTCCAGGGACTTTACCTGGAGAGGAAAACCAAACAGCAAACATTTATCCTCGAGGGAGCCGTGACCCTGGTTATCACGTCCTTCCCAAAGCACAGCTGTTGTTTTCCCCATTCACAAGTCTAACCAGCTGTAAGAGCCACGTGATGGTCTTGATTGCCAGGTTGACGGGTTTGAGACGAGCCTAGGGCATGAGCGAAGGCACCCTTGTGTGTATCTATGTGAGAGCATTTTCAGAGACAACCAGACTGTGATAGCCTAATAAACAGAACTGTGGAAGGTGGAGCCTGACTGGAGGAAGGAGGTCGCTGAAGTGACATCCTTGGGGACTATGTCCTGCTCAGGCCTGCCTTGCTCCTGCTCTGTCCCCTACTACCATGGATGCTTCTCTCACCCTCACCTGTATTGTGTCAATCTGTAACCATGAGCAAACTAACCCCCCCGCCCCGCCTCCCCTTACACTTTCTGTCGGGACTCTCACCCAGCGATGATGACGCTAGCACAATGACCAACAGCACAGTAGGCGATTATGGGCAAAGTGGTTAATAGATTCAGGGCTCCAATGCTGCTTGTTCTCTGTAACCTCAGAATCAGTCCATCCAGATAGAGAGAGAGGTAGATGAAAGGATAGACAAAGAACTTTAGACACTGGAAAGATATAAGCATAGATTGATGGATGCTAAGATAACTATTAAGCCAGAATGCTGTCCACATTTCCAAATTGCCGTGCCCTCCATTGCCCAGATGGAGGCTCTCTCTACTCTTTTCCTGGGTCTTCGTCATTTTCTCTCTGTGTTTTATCACCTGGTGCCCTTTTCTTCTCTAGCCCATGCCCATAAGAATGCAAGTTGCTTAGTCACCGATCCACACACAGGAGTATCTATGGAGGAAACAGCCCCAGTTCCTAGGAAGGCCCATGATCCAAGTTAGCATAGTGAGCTCGTGTTTACACTGCAGCCTGAGCAGCCAGTCCTTCCTCACAGCCTTCACACTGCAGCTTATGGGCATCCATGTCCAAAACAAAAAAAATAGAGAGAGAAAAGTAGTGAGGCCTGTTATTTCCTCGAAGAAATGTTTGCTTCCAGCTACATGAACAGAGTCTAGTACAAGTTAGTCTAATGCTGAAATAGTCTTTGCTCAAATGTAATTGAGGAAATGTATAAATGATATAAACAAAAATAATTATTAGGCATTTCCAGTATTCTAAACAATAGGTGTTATATAATAAAATTGAGTTTATATTTTTTCCGGATATGTTAACCTTTCTCACACATATCCTGCAAACATGGACATGCATGTGTAAATGCTCTCTAGCCCATGTTGCTGCTTGTCACATTTCCAGAGAACAGGAGCAGAGAATAGGGATGTATTATGGTCTGCTGGGAGGTTTGAAGACTGATAAAGCAGGAGTGGGGAACTTCTCTTTAGACCTACCAGGCACCGAGAATAAAACAGCTAAAGAAGTAATATGAGCAATAAGCCCAAAGTGCAGAAAGCTACTGAGAAGTCAGGGAAGCACAGCTTGGGATGCCCTCCCCAGGATGGACCACGCTTTCAGCATGTGGAGAGGAAGCTACCATATGCAGCACCAAGGCTAAGTCCATCTCACGATACCCTCTTAAAGTGAATAAATGTTTGTAGACCTGTATTTTCCTCTGAAAGGCACGTCCCTACCTGTAAGCAATCCTCGTGAAACTCATGTAGTCAAAGTGCGGCAGGGAAGAAGCAAGCAAGGAAGAAAGATGGGGACGAGCTGGGAAGAGGCAGGGGTCAAGAGCAAGAGAGGGGCCAAGAAAGGGTAATAGGGGTAGATATGATCAAATCACGCCACATTCGTGTGTGAAAACGCCATCATGAGTCCATTTTCATGAATGTTTCTTACCAACACGTATCCTTACTCTTCTTATTTCTTTATTTTTTCCAGTGTTGGGGCTTGAGCCCTCAGGCAGGCTAACCACACACCTGTTCCTCTTTTTTTACTGATTGATTCAGTTTAAAATGAAGGACTGAATAAAGCCCAGACACCTCTCCATAAAAACATTTCCAAAACATGTTTTAAAAGATGCCCAGAAACGTGGGCCATCAAGAGAGATGGCATTCTCTTTTAGATGGAGCAATAGTTTTATGTATTTATATTTTGCAATCATTTCAGTATCAGGAAATGCTGAAGTCTCCCTTGAATTCTGTAAGAAGTAGTGTGATCTCAGGCTAGACTCTGGCAACTTAATGGAGGGCATTAATTCTGAAGTAAAACTATGGAGAGGCTGGGGAGCTAGCACCATGGGCACGGGCTGTGCAAGAGGGAGGACCTGAATTCTGTTCCCTGACATCCATGTAAAAGTCAGATTTTACAGTGTGTGTCAGTAATCCCGGGACTGAGAGCACAGGCAAGTCAACCCAGGAGCACAGTGGATAGCTAGTCTAGCAGAAATAGCAGGCTCCAGATTGGCAGAGAGACTCTGTCTCAAAAACTAAGGTGCAAAAGTAACTAAGGAAGACATCCCAGTGTCAACATCTGGCTCCCACGAGCATGTACATGCACATGTGCACATCTCTCTTTCTCACATACACACAGAAAGAGAGAGAGAGAGAGAGAGAGAGAGAACTGCGCTGTAACTCAGTGTGGACTACTTCCCTAATACGTGCTAGGCCCTAGGTTGGAGGGAAGAGGGATTCTAGAATACTATAGAAGAGCTGTATGCCATCCTATCGCCTGATCAGCTTTATTCACCATGATTGATCTCATTTGTGGCCTTGGAAGGAACTGGTTCATCATATAATCATAAAACTCTTTTGCTATTCTAGTGTAGATATTCAGTGTTTTTTATATTTAACCAGATGGAGTGGAAATACGCTCTCGGAGAGAAAATACATCACAGAGTTCTGTATACAGAGAACTAATTTTATATATATATATATATATATATATATATTCCCACATGCCTGCTTATGAGCTCTGGGGAAAAACAAATCTTGTAACTAAGATTCAGTGATGAGGAATCTAGAAGTCACTTTGCTATAAAATCCACTCCTTGCTGCATACACCAATGGAGCCCTCTTTGTGACTTGTGCTGTTCCGTAGCCCTGCTCTGTCACAGACTGGGAGAGTTGCTGCGGGCTTTTGTATTTGCTTGTTGACTAATTCCTTTCCACCTCAACTCTAGTTTTCCCTTTCAATCCAAATAAGAACATTAGATCAATTCACTAAGAGTCAGATAGGGTGGGAAATCCCAAACCCAAGTCTCTTTCTGCAATTCCAACTTTCCTGTATCAAACATGCCTTGTACTTGTTAGCATCTTGCATTTTGGTTTTCTATGCAATGAGCCAGATTCTGACCTCATTTCTGTGGAGAACATGAAGGAGATGAAAGAAGAATCAAAGCAAGGCCAGAGATCAGCAAGCTGGAAAATCAAAGTCGAAGAGGGTTATAGGAGGTGGAAGAGATACAGGAAATGCCAGGCACAGACGGAGCTATACTGGACAGCATGCAGCTGCCACACACACACATCTATAACTGTTAAACAATGATGTGAGCCGCGTCATCATCATCATCATTCCAGAACTTGAGCATTCGGCTCTCTTTGATATCGTCTCTTGGCTATAAATCTTCCAAGGAGTCATAAATTGTTCATAAAGACCTGGTCCCTCACACATTGTCACTTAACGGTGCTGTGTTACAGTGGCCTTCCTAGGAGGCAAACACTCTACACAAGTATACTTATAAAGAAAGCCAGGGCAGGCAGCCTGCCTAAGCCAGTAAGGATAAAAGTGGTTGCTGACAAGGGAATAAAGTTGACAGCTAAAGCTTTCTGAACCAAAAGGGAGAATGAATAGCCAAGACATTTGAATTGTTGATGGAAAGGATGCCTCAGATCCAGGCAAGGGGGTGGAGCGGGCATAAAACTAGAAATAGAAGATTAACCACTAAGCTCAGAATGAATCATAGAGGGAAAAGATGGATTATTAGGCTTGCAGGAGCCAGGCAGGAAGGGCCTTGTGCAAAGCTGCCTCGAATCCTCCTTGCAAACCCAAGACAATAGAAGCTTCCCTTGTTTGCAGAAAGCTCTTGCCGGCATAGCAAACCCTACACGTGAAGAAGTAAGAACAAATGAAAGAAAAGATTATTCAAATTGCAGGAAGTATTAAACAGCAGAACCTAGTCATTTCCATGATGCTTGGTGCTGGGGAGGCTATGGTAAAGCTGGTCCCTGCTTACGCTGGTGGCTATGAGGATCCTTCAAGAAGCTCTGGTCACGGGGGCACTGGTGACAAGATAATAGAAGGGGAAGGATTGGAAGCAAAGCAAACATCTAATAACGGGAAACAACAAATCAGTTTGCTCAATGAAATGCAAAGCTAGAGTGAAAATCCTGGCTGTTTAAGTGCAGGTGGGCATTGACAAACATCTCTACTCAATAAGTCGAGCTTCAGGTGCCCAATAGATGGCTCTTTAGGGGCCTGGGAGATGGCTCTTTGGGGCCAGAGAGATGGCTCTTTAGGGGCCAGAGAGATGGCTCTTTAGGGGCCAGAGAGATGACTCTTTAGGGGCCAGAGAGATGGCTATTTAGGGGTCGGGGAGATGGCTCTTTAGGGGCCAGAGAGATGGCTCTTTAGGGGCAGAGAGATGGCTCTTTAGGGTCCAGAGAGATGGCTCTTTAGGGGCCGGGGAGATGGCTCAGCGGTTAAGAGCACTTGCTGCTCTCCAGGTAGATAGGGCTTCAGTTCACAGCACCAATTTATAGGGTGACTCACAAGCTCCTCTAACTCCAGCTCCAAGGAATTTGATACCCTCTTCTGGTCTCCATAGCTATCCAAACACTTGTGTACACACACACACACACCACACACACACACACACACACACACACACACAAATCAAAACAAAATAAATTTTCTTGTGATGTTGGAGATTTAGCTCAGGGGTAGAGCACTGACTAACAAGCACAAGGCCTTGGGTTCAGGCCTTGACTCTGGGGCAAAAAAAATACAAAATAAATATTTTTTAAATTTGAATTTTAACTGCATTTTTAATAAAAAAAAAATCCAAGATAAACTAGGATTGAAAGGAGCAATGCTGAACCTGTGCATAAGTAAGGACTCCTCGGTACTGCCACCCCACCTACCCGGTGATCGAGGACAAGTGGACGTGACAGTATTTTATTTTTTAATTGCGGTGACAAAATACCTGAGAAAGGCAATTTAATGTGTGCTCATCACTCAGACCGTGCCATGTGGCTTCTTCGTTCCTGTAGCTTGTGGGCAGAAGGAACCAGGTGACAGAAAAGACACAGTGGAGCAATGCTGCTCAGAAATGCAGCCAGAGAAGCAAGAAACAGGCAGGATAAGAACACCACAGGTACCCACCTCCTCCAAGGAAGCCCATACTCCATGAGTTTCCAGCATCTCCCAACAACATTACCCACTTGTGAGTCTATCAATGGAGTAGCCGTTGATAAGGTCAGTGCCTTCTTCATGCTCCAAATGCCACCCCGCCCCCTGGCCCCTAACCCACTGGCAAGCAGCTTCAAAGCATGAACTTTTCAGGGCATACTTCACATCCAAGGGATAACAGTGAGGAAGGAGCCATTGCCTAGCCCAAAGTCATGAGCCTCCGAAGAACAAGTAGCCTAGTTTGCTTTCTATTGCTTTAATGAGCTCTCTGACCATAGGGTTTATTTGGCTTACACTTCCACATCATGTTCAGTCATTGAGGGAAGTCAGCACAGGACCTCAGGGCAGAAAATGGCGACAGGCAAAAGCTGTGGAAGAACATTGCTTACTGTCTTGTCTGCTTGCTTTCCCAAACAGCATAGGACCACCTAACCAGGGGTAACATTGCTGACAGTAGGCTGGGCCCTTCCACGTCAATCATCAATCAAGAAAATGTCCCATAAACCAACCTTATAGGGTGTTTGCTCAGTTGAGGCTCCCTCTTCCTAGACGGACACCTTGACTTGTGTCAAATTGACAAAATCTAACCAGCACAAGAAGAAAACACCCCATGCCTACCCTGTCAACACAGCAGTCGCACTGAGCCCTACAAAGGGACAAGTGTGACAACCTCTGATTTCCCTCATCCTGTTCAGTTTCAGTTTTAAAACTAACTTGTAGCCCGCAGTTACCATATTAGGTGACATTTAGGCTGAAAACGTTGAAGAGATAGGCAACCACTGAATTAGATAAATCTTTTAGGGAAGTTGGTCCACGACCTGAGTTAGGCGTTAACTTTGCTGACCCTGATAACACTCTGGCAGTTATATGATAAAATTCCTTTATTCTGTATGGACTCACACTTGTGTTCAGAGATCAAATGTCAAGTTTACATTGACACGCTCCCACCAGAGAAGGCAAGGACACATGAAGGCAAGGCTGGCAAAGTATGGGACAGCTATGCAATCTGATGGTTGTTATTGTCTGCCTACTTATGTGTGTGTTGGGAAAATCTTCATAAGAACAACTTCCAAAGTCCATTCTGAGTGAGAAGATGGAGCATGAATATGGCCATTCGGCATCACAAAGGACCCTTGCTAGTCCCGCTACAGTGACAGGGAAGCTATCCTCTCAGTGAGGAGTGGGAGGCAGTGGACCAGGAGATGTCCATGGCAATAGTGTGAGCCTATTTAAATAGGCATTCATTATGCATTACAGAAAGACGTGTAATAAGCACTGCTAAAAACAAATGCATGCAGCCATACCAAAAAAAGCCTAGTATAGCACACCAATCAGCTACTCCACCAGGGCGATTGTTTTGATTAATAAGGAGACATGGTTCTGAAATGTTGCTGTTATGAAATTTTTTAAATTAAATGGAAGTTGTTTGTAAAGTAAGCCCTTTTACAATGAGAGGCCTAGAGTCTGGTGCATAAATTGGTTTGTTTTTAAGACAGGATCTCATATAGCTTAGGCCAGCTTCCAAATTGCTATTGCTATGCAGACAAAGATGATCTTGAATTTCTGATTCTCCTGCTTCCCCATTGCTGGGATTACAGGCCTGGTTTATGCAGTGCTGGGGACTGGACCCAGGGTTTTGTGCATGCTAGGCAAGCATTCTACCCACTGAGCCAATCCTCCTTTCCCATATAATAATCCTATTCTCAGTAGATCCCAAATCTTTAACTGTCAAGACTCAAATCTGTTTCTCCTAAACCTTTTTCCCATTTATGTATCTTAGGATGAGTGAAAATATTAAAAGAAGGAGTCTCAAAAATAATTTACTTGCAAATTAAATTTAAGGTAAAGATAAGTTTAATGCAATATCAAGAATAGAAGTGAGACACCTTTAATCTGGCACTCAGAAAAAATAGAAGCAGGTAAATTTCTGTGAGTTCAAGGTCAGCCTGGACTATGTGTGGAGCCCCAGGTAAGCCAGGGCTGCCTTTCTCAAAGGGATGGGCCATGTATATTATCTTTGAAATTGAATTGGCTTTTTCCTTCTTCTGACATCAGTGTATTTAATGATGAATTTTTATGGAATATTATTTTAAGCTGTGTTACTTTTGTTTATGTTGCACTTGTTTAACTCTGTGAAGCTGTGAGTCATTGCCTGTCTAAAACATCTGATTACCCTAATAAAGAACTGAATGGCCAATAGCAAGGCAGGAGAAAGGATAGGAGGGGCTGGTATGCAGAGAAATAAAAGGGGAAATCTAGGAGGAAGAGAAGAAGGAGAAAGAATAAAGAGAGGAGGATGCTAGGGGCAAGTCACATAGTCACACAGCCAGCCATGGAGTAAGAGTGAAAGTAAGGTATACACATGTAAGAGAAGGTAAAAGCCCAAAGGCAAAAGGTAGATGGGATAATTTAAGAAAAGCTGTCTAGAAACACACCAAGTGCTTATAAGAACAAATAAGTCTCCATGTGTGATTTATTTGGGAGCTGGGTAGTGGGCCCCCCAAAAAAGTATAAAGAGTAAAAAACAACCAACATTTATGTAAATAGAGGTTTCTCTGTTTGGCTCATCCCACAGCCATTTCTAAATAATCACGCCAAGGCTTAATATTAATTACAGAATGTTTGGCCTGTAGTTCAGGCTTATTACTAGCTAGCTCTTACATTTAAATTAACGCATTTCTATTCATCTATGTATTGCCTTGTAGCTGTCGCATTGCCAGTCTGCTGGCATCTTGCTTCTTGGGTAGCTGACTTGCATCTCCCTCACCCCACCCTTCTTCATCCCTGTATTCAGTTTGACTTTCCTGCCTAGCTACATTCTGTCTTGCTATAGGTCAAAGCAGCTTTTATTATCAACCAGTGAGGGCAACATATATCACAGGGTACTGAAGGGTTATCCCACAGCAATAAATGTAACCCCTGCCATTTATATGATGATTAATACAGTCACCACTGTCCTAAGCATTGGCTGGAAATGCACTGAACTCTCACACACCCCTTAGCGTTAGCTCTGTCTCCAAGACAGCAAAACTAATACCTAAAGATAATAAGTAACTTGCCTAAGATCAGGGAGCTAGATGTCAGTAGATCAGAAACTTAAACCCAGGACTTACCCTGGGTCTCTTTACCTTCAGGCTGTGTGCCACAATGGCTCAAGTAAGGGTAAGGGTTCCACTCTCTGGGTCATTCGTAAGTGGGAATCAAATCACCTCTCGGGTGAGCAACCTCCTCGTGCAGGCCAGGACCAATGGAAAGAAAGGAGGTATTAGTTTCCCATCACATAATATTACTTATCACTTACTCTGAGCCAAATTCCCACTCAGTCTATGGCCACTAGCCCTTGTCCATGGAAGACACATCGTATTCTTGACCTTGAGGACCTGCTGGAGACCTCGACACCAGCTGAGCTCAAGTAAGACAGGAAAGCAGACCGTCTTCCTGACTACACCTGCCCCGGCAGCTATTTAGAAGCAAAGCAACAAGCTCAAGCCCAGCGATACTGCAGTTTCCACCCATTACTTCTCTAAGGACATTGACCCAGCCTTGATGAGAAGTAAGGGTTTCTCTTGATAACCTGGTGCTCTGGTTCGTAGAGGTAAATTTGGGGGAGGTTCATGATTTTAGCTGGTAATAAGCAGAACACATCTTGTTGGACAAAGTCTGTGAAGTGCTGTGGTCCAAGGCTGTTGAAGTGTCCGGGAACACTGCAGACTTGCAGTCAGATGCCAAACTTCTCATTACAAGGATGAGAAAGCTTCCTTGGCCCTGTCTGACTTGGCTTGGGCAGCTGTCCTTGCTGTGACCATCCCCAAGGTCCTCCGTGGAGCTGCTGGACTGTGGTGTCACTTGACATTCTCATTGTCCCTTCTTCAGCCAACACCATACAACTTGTGGTTTCTGTTTGCTGTGGTTTTAGAAAGCATACACTCATTCACACCACATGCAAGCATGAGTCAGGGTACATTTGTGTATGAATTTATAGATGTGCATTTCTCTGGTCCAGAATACACCTCTTGGTGTACGAGCAAGAATTGGGGTGTGTTTGTATGAATGTATGGACATGTGTAACTCTGTGCCTTCCCAAAAAGGGTTAAAAGCAGCTTTAAAAACAGTATGTGGTCAGTTTTTAAAAAGCAGCTTTACAAACAGCATGTGATCTGGGGGAGCATTTACACAGTGGGAAAATAAAGGTAGTCAAACAATAAAGCCACAGGGAAATAATAAACACGTACCATCCCCTTTAGTCCTCTCTAATTACTAACATTAGGTAATAGCACTCTAAGGTTTCTAAACACACACACACACAAAGATAAAGATAAAAAGACTGATAACTAGTCACAGGATCACCATGCATTAATAAAATCAAGCCAGCTATTCAGAAAAATTACTACGTCTCTTGACATGAAGACCTGAGAGAATATTTTTCACGGCAGTCATAAAAAAGGGACTCCATAGATCATGCCCTCCATGCCCTTTTGACTATCTCTAGTGCAATAGATTCTAAATGGACATCTTAGGATGCCTTCAGTGCAAGCTGAAAGTGAAGTGCAGGCAACTAGCATCAAAAGACTGGGGGCGTTACAAGGTTCCCATGGTAACGTGCACAGATTTTTAGCACATGGGTTTATGGTCCATGTTCTTCCCAATGGAAGGCTCTATATGCAGGCTTCCTAATAGTCACATTCCAAGTATGTAGGTCAATGAACATTTTATGGGGGAATCTTGTTGTTTTATACAGTATCTATATAGCAGCCATCAATGGCCCTAGCCATTAGATTTAGTTAATTCTCACTTCCAGAATTGTGGCTGCCTCCCTTTCATGGGAAGCAACAAAGAAATCTCTCGCCATTTGATTTTGAGACTTCTGAGTTTCCATCCCGTCAGTAGGAAAAGGACTACTAGGTTTGTAAAGATAATTTCTAAATATGTAAACAAACAGTATACCTTGAAGATAGACTCGGCAGCACACACTAACAGGAGGTATGCTTTTGGCCTGCTAGGAACGAATTTAATCAAAGTTTATTCTGAGGATTTCAGACTGAATCCATCAGCCTACTTTCCCCTCCATTGAGGCCCCCCACAACTGGACCTGAGTTCTAATCAATGCTTGAATTCTTTAATCTCATGGCACCTGCTGCATGCAGAAAATGTTAGCCTGTTTGGTTTTTGCAACAGCGCAGTAGACTCCTCTACTGTGGAACGACCACAAAACAATCGCTCAGCTATCGAGCCAAGCTTTTTTTTTCAATCCTGCTGAGTTCAAAGTTCAAAATTTATTCCCTAGTTTAATGCAATGGATCACAAGTGTGTTTAATGTATTCATTCGAAACCCCATCAGAGGACGGTGGTGTCAACATTTTGGCTTTGTTTGGACAGCTTTTGTGCCAGTACAAACACTGCCTTATGAAACCTAATGAGATTAGGGTTCACTGCAAAATTAAAGGCAGGCAACCACACTTCAAAGGCACTGCCACAGTGCAAATCCCCTGCAATATATCTTGGGCTATTTTGGCAAACTAAAGTCTAAGAATCAACTTTACCAAAAGATTTTCTTCATAGCAACCTTTTATTATAATACTGAATATTAAGTACCTCCTGAAGAATGGGTGGATTTTTTTAGGGAATTTTTAAAAAGTCATCATTAAAGAGCATTATAGTTAAAAAGAATAAAACAGAATAGAGAAAAGTAAGAATTAACCAAAAGTTTCCAGAGACCCAGAATTAAGCAAGAACTTCTTAGAAGCTGTGGGTTTGGCTGGAATTCAAGATGGCTAACATTCCTGTATCGTCTTGATTGGCTAACATACAAAAACACCAATAATCATAATCTGTAAAACTTTGGGGAGTTTGCAGCATGAGGCTTTGGAAAGTCAACTGCTGCTCTTGGAAATGTTTGTCAGTCACTCATTTTAGCAGATAATAAAGCAAAAAAAAGTCTGTAGAATTATTTGTCTTAAGCAATCTACAAAGAAGCAGACAGAGATAAAGTAGTATAATCTCAGGGCTGGGGAGATGGTTCAGTCAGTAAAGCATTTGCCATGCAAGCACGGAGCTCTGGTTTTGATCCCAAGCACCCAGGTGAAAACCAGGAATGCACTTGTAATCCCCACACTGGGGTGGGGGCAGCGATACCAGCAGCGCAGGCCCCAGGTCCCTGCCTCAAAAGACAAGGTGGATGGATCCTAAGAAATGACACCCAAGGCTGATCACTAGTCTCCACATGCTCATGCATTGGCATAGACATGAACAAATGCACACACCACACACACATACACACACCCCACCAGTCTCACACCACACACACACACACACACACACACGTGTACCATGCCACCCTCACCAGAGCTGAAGTAAAGCCCGAAGTCCAACAGTACCCACTGGCCCCAGGCATATAAACTCAGCACACAATCTATGCTTTTTTCTCTTATGAAAAGCATCCATTTTTAAAACACAAGGAAACCAAGTGACAGCTGAATTGTAAAACCTGACACCATAGATACATTATGAATATGAAGCTTATATCTTCCCAGGTGGCAGGAGCCAGAGACTTAATACCTGTCAACAGCATGTGAAGTCCCCTCATGGTTCTGTCAGGAAGAAAATAATAACAATAACAATAACAATAACAATAATAATAATAAAGCTGACCTTCAACCCTGATACAGAGTATCCACTATGTATCACCTCCCCTGGCACTCAAAGGCCTCATAAATTGAGCAGCTATGAAGAAACCTCACTCTTAAAAGCATCAACCCTCCAGCCAAGAGGCTGCAAACAGAATCCAAGGTCATTGACAGGAGCCTTGCATTTTACAGAGGTGGATATGTGGGTTCTGCTCTGTTGGCCCTGAGGGAAGAGATCTTCCCCTCCCACGGAGAACTGTCCACTGATATAAGGCTCTTTCTTCTCCCAGTAAAAACAAGCAGTTGTAACTCTGCCGTATCTGAGGGGTTCTCTTTCACTAATGTGTACCCGTGTAGATAAGTCACATTACACCTCTTGCTTCTTGTTCTAGTCCTACCAAATAACTGAGTCTGGTCCAACACGTAATGATGGAGGAGGGTCATCTGTCTATGTGTTACTTTCATTGGTTAATA
>LOJH01047354.1:0-13228 GCA_001685095.1 Ellobius talpinus
TGTGGGAGCCGGGCGGGACGAAAAGCAGGCCTGCTCTCCCCTTATCACTACAGTGTATCACTTTAATCCCAGCACTCAGGAAGCAGAAACAGATGGATCTCTGTAAGTTCAAGGCCAGCCTCATCTACAGCAGGAGTTCCAGGCCAGTTAGAGCTACAAAGTTAGACCTGTCTCAGAAAAAATACACTTTTTATAATGAAGAACTAATAAATGCAAAGCCACTTCCCTTCAAACTGGCACCTCTTCCCGTGCTTTCATCCCATCACTGCATGAAACTGACAGTCATCAACAAACTGGTCTCAAGACAAGTCCATGTCGGATAAGATGGTGAAGTAGCAGGGTGCAGAGCTAAACATGCCAACAAAGGCCGGAGGCCAGATATCAGACACGAGGACTCACACAAAGTTACCTGTCTCCACTTCAGCTATGTCAATGAAATGGTCCTCGGAGGCTGATGCCAGCATCTTCCCATCATGGCTAAAACTCAGGGTCCTCACAGGCCAATCCAACCTGTGAGAAAATGGACAGCAACATCAGAACTGCCCCAAGGGGGGGGGGGAGGAGCAGTTTACCCGACAGGAAAGGCGGCAGAGCTCCTTACCTGGAGAAGCACCGAGCGCACACTAACTCATCCACATCCCAGAGGCTGACCAAGGCGTCTGCACTTCCTGTGGCGAAGTATTTCCCCGTGGGGTCAAACTTGATACAGATGCAGTTAGAAGGATGGGCATTGATGGACTGCACAGGCTTTAGTTCAGGGTAGCTGACAAACAAGACACACAGCCATCAATGTGCAGATAGGGACCGTGGCACTAAAACACCAAAAGAAAAAAAAGAAAAAAAACTTCCCTAAAAGGAAAGAAGGAAAAAAAGATTTGCTCAAGCCACTAAACGAGCACAACACAGGCCTAAGTGTGAACGTATACCACTTAACACCAAGATAAACTGGTGAGGTTACTGGACTTCCCAGAAAACCACATCACCTCTTTATAGCAGAAATAAAAAGTAAGAGTGGCACACCCAAGACACAGAGGAAAAAATGAGGCCAGGACTGTTATACCTAGCAAAACTATCCAATACAAGAACTACAAAAAAGCACAGTAAAGTACCGACAGGTTTATAAATATATCACTCCTTCAGTGATGACTTCTGTTCTGTTCTGTTTAACTTGGGATGCACAGCAAACTCCAACTTCTCCACCACAGCATCCACGCCCTTCACTCGCTGATACAACTGATACAGCCGTAGACCCTACGGACCTGAATTTCAGTACCACGTTTTCATTTACTTATACAACAAATATTTACTGAAATCCTACCATGAGACAGGGATTAGGTTTAGCGATAGGAATTCAATGGAAAACAAGACCAGCACAGTCCTTTCCACCATGAAAATGCTAGTATAATGAGAGAGATAAATAAAATACACACTATAATATAGAATTAAGAAATGCTTCCTACAGGAAGTTAGAAAGTGCATAAGATACACTAAAACCCTCCTCTTATCTCAGAGAGAAATCAGGATAGAAGGATGGGAGTTTACAAAGCAAGTTCCAGGACAGCCAGAGCTGTTACACAGAGAAACCTGTCTCATAAAATAAGAAAAAAAAAGAGAAAAAATGGATAGAAGTGACTTGGCTAGAGGGAAAATGATATTTGAGTTGAAATTTTAAGGGAGTCAATTAGCCACAATTCAAGGTACATTAAGTCCCTGGGCCAGCGATCTGATAATTAACTGAGTCTTTACAAACTCAGCTCCCTGTCAGTCAAATAGGACGATACAATCAATACCAGTAAGAACTCCATAAAATCCAAACTATCTGCTTCAAATGTGCCTAAAAGAAACTAGGATTTTTTTCTTTGTTGTTTTTCGAGACAGCGGGCTTTCTCTGTGTAACAGCCCTGGCTGTCTTGGAACTCACACTGTGGACGAGGCTGACCTTGAACTCACCTGCCTCTGCCTCCCAAGTGCTGGGATTAAAGGTGTGCACTACCACCACCTGGCTGAATCTAGAATTTTTAAATATTCTTCTTTAGGTCTTTTAAGATAGGCTCACACCTAACTCATCTCTGTACCTGACACAGCACCCGTGCAGAGGTATGACAGTCCCCACGGCCAGAACCCCTCACCTGAGAATGTTGATACAGCCATTGCCATTGGTCAGGAAGAACATGTTATTATCGTTATTCCAGGAGATTTCGTTGACCTCAAACTTGAACTGCTCTTCTGCTTTGGAACGGTGCGTCTTGGCATCGATAAAGGTCACAACGTCATCCTTGTTGCCCACAGCAATGGTCTGCCCGTCGGGACTCCAGCAGATATTAATGTTCTCCCCTGGGAACCCAGACACAGTCCATCACCAACATCAACCTTGCCCATCCTCCTCCAGAAGCTTATTCTGCTATCCTGGAAAGATGATCAGAGCTATCTTCAGCGCTCACATCACCAGGTCAATGGAAGGAAGCAACCACTGGCCAAATGGTAACTGTGAGTCTCAGCATTTGTCAAAAGCACCACACCATGCACTCCCAGGTACCATTCTTGTCATCAAGAGCCAGGCGTCGTCCATGCTGAACACATTAAGTTAAAATGTTCAACTTCATTGAATCGAAATGCCAAATTTTTTCACATTTTGCTATCTATAGTGCATTTAAAAATCTATCAGAATTTGTTGTGGGAGCTGGGTGGTGGTGGCACACACCTCTAACTCCAGTACTCGGGAGACAGAGGCAGGCAGATGTCTGAGAGGACAGCCTGGTCTACAGAGTGAGATCCAGGACAAGCTCAAAAAGCTTCAGAGAAACCCTGTCTTGAAAAACAAACAAAGAGCACTTGTTTTCCAGGAAACCCCAGTTAAATTACCAGCACCCACAGTTCACAACAGCTGTAAGTTCATTTATAGGGGATAAGACGCTTTCTTCGGGCATCTGTACAAATGTGGCACACATACTTGGAAATGAAAAGATCTAGCCGGGCAGTGGTGGCTCACGCTTTTAATCCCAGCACTCTCGGGAGGAAGAGGCAGGTGGATCTCTGTGAGTTCAACGTCAGCCTGGTCTACAAAAGCTAGTTCCATGACAGGCTCCAAAGCTACAGAGAAATCCTATCTCAAAAAGCCAAATAATAATAAAAACAACAAAAATGCTTCTGAAAAAAAAATTTTTAAATGACCTCTTGGAGTCAATTATGACAGCTCAAGATTTACAGGATATTATATGACATGAACAGTGTTTAAATGTAATGCACAACTTTTCAATCACTTCTTCAAAACCAAGACGATTGGAGTTTTAGCCATTCTAACCTGACAGAACCTCCCGGATTCTTCATGCCTTCGCACATACTATCCCTTTTTGTACTGTTTCGATTGCTTGCCCTCTCACTCTGACCAGGAATTACTACAGATGATCAAAAGTGCTCAAATTCTATTCTTGTCTCCTCCAGGCAGACATGCATTCCATCCTGATAACTCACGATGTAGAGCACTAGCTACAAAGAACACAGTAAATGGTTGCTGACAATTACCCTAGTTTTTCCACCTAAAGCTCCTCGTTCTGAGGTTACCTTTGGTGTTCACGGTGGCAATGCATTTTGTAGTCCTCACATCCCAGATGCGAATGGTTTTATCTCCAGACGCCGTGACAAAGAGATCAGGGTTGCTTGGATGCCAGCAAAGCTGATCCACACTATCTCCATGTCCCCGGTAGTTGTTTTCTTTGACCTGAAAAGAACCCAGATGCCACTTCACACGGATGTACGTGCCTCCACACGCAACCTAACTTAATCCAGCCCTTTCCGAAACTGCCGCCCCTGTGAACTGCTCTGAGCTCCAACACTCGCCCTTCCTGCCCTTCCTATTTTCTTTTCTACCATCATCCCAATCCACCTGTCCATTCCCAAAGGCCGTGCTATCATTTTCTTTTTTAAAAATAATGTATTTATTTTTGTCTTATGTGCATTGGTGTTTTGCCTGCATATATGTGGGAGATGAAAACGGAACCCAGGTCCTCTGGAAGAGGCAGCTAGTGCTCTTAACCGCTGAGCTATCTCTCCAACCCCATGCTATCATGTTCAGATAAAACCTCCTCGACACCCTAGGGACTCTACCACTCCATCAGTTCCCAGCCACTCCCCGTCAGGGATTCCTTCCCAGGGCTCTTGGAGACCCTCACCACTCCCAGCCAATTGATTCAACTTCCCCTGGCTCGCAATCCCTTCGCCACACCTCTTTACTGCCACTAGGTTCACACTCAGCTCTCCTTCAGGCGGCCTCACCCCACTCGTTCCCCCCCAACTCTTCCAGCCCCATCACACTCTTCCTCATCTCCACCACCGACAGGTCACGCTCCTATCCATTCCTCTGCCCCCTCCTGCATCCTCTTCCCGGCCAGAGCTAAGCCCTACAAGCTCACCAGTCGGTCCTTCTCCAGCAAGAACACGCTGGCAGTCTTGTCGAAGGACCCCGAGGCCAAGCGACGGCCGTCGCAGCTCCAGGCCACCGAATGCACCTTGGCACTGTGCGCCGGGAACTCGCGCGTCTTGCTGTGGCCTCGGAACAGTTCCTGCATCCCGAGCACGTAGCGAGAAGGGCCACTGCTCATAGAGCACCAGGCCACCATCGAACCGGGACCGGTTTGGGGGGGCGGCGGGGGCCCAAGAATCGACGTCGGTACCGCCATGCCGCCCTCAGCAAAGACTGTGTACCGGTAGCTGGATAACTGGGCCTGGCGCCGCTGCCGCGCGCATGCGCACGGAAGAGCGCCGCGTCGCTCGGCGCTGGCGCGTCTTACCTGGGGGAGGGCAGAACTACAAATCCCAGCATGCAACGGGTATCCACTTTCCCTTTTGGAATAGCAATGATTGGTCCCTAAATTTGCTTCGTTTTGGAAGAGTTCAACTTTTTTAATGGTCTTCTTACCTGTTTTCCTAGTCTTGCTTATTCGAAGAAGAGAACCAAGATAAAGCCTCCAGTTTACCTACCAGTAAGATATCTTTTTTCTTTTTTCCTTTTTGTTTTTCCAAGACAGGGTTTCTCTCTGTAGCCCTGGCTGTCCTGGAACTCACTCTGAAGACCAGGCTGGCCTCGAACAGAGATCAGCTTGCCTCTGCCTCCCCAGTGCTAGGATTAAAGGTGTGCAACCACCATCACCAGGCTAAAAATATCCTTTTTCTTGTGTTGGTTTTTTCACTACAAGACCCTCATCCCTTCCCTAAAGCAGGAGGCCATAGCTAGTACTCGCTCCAGGAGAAAGGTTAGCTGTTTGTAAATGTAAGGAGTTGATAAGAGGCATGGGTTTGTTGATTTGGCATGGGCAAGGTTGCTTGGATGATTTGGGGTTTGGTTTGTTTGGGGGTTTTGTTTTGTCTTTTGGTCTTGGTTTTTAGAATATATTGCTCATGCATGATAGTAATTTTTAAAAAAAAAAGGGTGAAAAGTAAAATGACCGTTTGTGTATGCCACACGCACATCTCGGATCCTCATATCGCTCATAAAACAAAAAATTTCTAAAAAAAAAAAATCCAGCTGAAAAGAATCAGTAGTGAGCTCCCGGGATGAGAAGAGAAGAGCTGCAAGCTCAGGATAGGGAGGATAGGGGCCACGGGAGGAATATGCTCAACACATAACATATACGTGTGTGAAAACGCCCGTATGCAGCCAACTGTGGTGTTGCAGGCTTATAACCCCAGGACTGGGGAAACAGGGGCAGGCAGAGCCCCAGGACTCACTGGCCAGCTGGCCAGCTTCCTTGGCAAACTCCACGTTAGTGAGAAACCCTGTCTCCAAACAAAACTATCAACATGCCTGAGGACTGACCTCCATGGCCTCCACATACACAAAGATGTGCATACACACACCCACAAAGGCACAAACGTGTACCCATATGTATATATATATATATGTACAATCTTTTTATTTATTTATTTTGGCTTTTTATGACAGGACTTTTCTGTGTAGCTTTGGAGCCTGCCCTGAAATTCACTCTGCAGACCAGGCTGGTCTTGAACTCAGAGATCCACCTACCTCTTCCAAGTGCTGGGATTAAAGGTGTACTCCATCACATAAAAGAAATAAAAAGAAAATAGAGGAGGTGGAGAGATGGTTCTGTGGTTAAGAGCACTTGCTGTTCTAGCAGAGGATGGGTGTTCTCTCTCCAGCACCCATAAAGTGGCCCACAACTCTTGGTAACTCCAATTCCAAGAGAGCTCCCTCTCTGGCCTCCACTGGCATCAGGCCCCCATACAAAAAAACGCTTATTCACACAGGATTAAATATTTTTTAATAGTGGGGAAAAAATGAGCGGCCTCGCAGAGGCAAGGTGAGCAGAGTGTCTTAGCAAGGTTCATAGCAGGATGCAGCATTCCTTACATAATTCTTTCATAAATATATACAGACTTTTAATTGTTTGGGGATTGCTTTTTGCCTTTCTTTTTTTCCTTGAGAAAGGGACTTGCAGTTAGCTCAGGTTAGCTTGAGACTCACTAGACAGCCAGAACTGACCTTGAACTTCTGTTCGCCCTCCCTACCTTTCTCCCACACTGCTGGGATCCCGAGCATGTATTACCACTCCAAGCCAGGAGGGCATTTCTTGTGGGGATATACGATGTCTCTTCTTCAAGGGTGCAGTTTTAAATTATAGAGCTATATAATCCTTTGTTCTCTTGTTTCCTTAATCAATTTATTCTCACAACAATGTGGCAGTGAATATCTTTATACAAACTTGTGAGTGCCACACTTTATTTGGGTAATTTTGCCAAAACATGATGAGGAGTTTCTAAGAATGTGTCCAGCCATGTGAGGAAATATGGGTCCTGAATAATAAATGAAGCCACCTGTGCATGGAGCGCCTGCTTCCACGTTCTCTTTCCAGTCTCATTGCAATCAGACAAGTTTGGAAACTGTGGAGATTTTATATAATATAAAGTGCCAATGAAGTCACTGAGTCTTTGGGTTGAAAAGTATCTGCTACCTGATTTTTCCCTCCTTACCCTTCTTTTTCAAATATTTTTATGATTACATATTTTTATATTTTTGCATACAATAAGGACTTATATACCTCCTTGTGTTGGAGGCAAAGTGGCCTACCCCAAGTCACAGGACTAACATACGACAAAGCAAAGTATTCTTTTTGTTTGGTTGGTTAGTTGTTTGGTTGGTTTTTCAAGAAAGGGTTTCTCTGTGTAGCCCTGGCTGTCCTGGAACTCACTCTGTAGACCAGCAGGCTGGTTTCCAACTCACAGAGATCTTCCTGTCTCTGCCTCCCAAATGCTGGGATTAAAGGTGTGCACCACCACCACCTGCCTGGGGTTTTTCTTCCTAGACTGTTGGGAAAATAATAGTCTGCTTAAACAACAGGGGGTACTGTGAGACAAGTTATCAGGAATATAATTATAGATGTATTGTTCACAAGTTAAAAACTTCAGGCAAAGAAATATGACTGTCTCATAGAAGATAGCCTCAGTATGGGAACAGTTTGTCCTTTGGGGAAGCCCTGGGGGGGTTATATTTCAGCACGAGTCATGTGGATGTACTGTAACATGGAGTATGGAGGTCTCTTGCATCTACTGCTTCATCTTTAGAAGCCATTCCCCAGCTGTAAGAATCTTTATAACAGATAGGGCTTAAGGACACCTGTTGAAGGATTAACCTGTTAGGTTAGCAATATCCTGGACAAGTTTACACACAGGAACAAGACAAGCACCCAACACACTTTCAGCATTTAACGTCTCCTTTAGACAGAAGTCGGCAGTGTTTACAATATGAGCTAATCTTACTTACATTATCATAGGGAATTTACTTCTATTTATTTCTGTCCGAGACTTGGGTAGTTGTCTTAGTTAGGGTTTCTACTGCTGCAGTGAAACACCATGACCATTTAAAGCAAATTGGGGGTGGGGGAAGGGTCTATTTGACTTACGCTTCCATATCACACTGTTCATCAAAGGAAGTCAAGACAGGAACTCAAGTGGCAGAGACCTGGAAGGAGGAGCCGATGCAGAGGCCATGGAAGGATGTTGCTTACTGGCTTGCTCCCCATGGCTTGTTCAGCCTGCTTTCTTGTAGAACCAAGACCACTAGCCCAGGGATGGAAACAACCACAGTGGACCAGGCCCTCCCCATCAATCACTGATTAAGAAAATAAAATGCCATACAGGGCTTGCCTATAACCTGATTTGTTTGTTTGTTTTATTTTTGTCGAGAGGTTTTCTCTATGTATCCCTGGCTGTTCCTGAAAATAGCTCTATAGACCCAGCTAGCCTTGAACTCACAGATCCGCCAGCCTCTGCTTCCTGAGTGCTGGGATTAAAGGATTAAACCTCTGCTACTAAAGCCTTGTCTTATGGGGACATTTTCTTAATTGAGGCTCCTTCCTCTCAGATGGCTTTAGTTTGTGTCACGTTGACATAAAGCTATCCAGCACAGTAGTCAATGCAGAGAAGACGTAGTAGGAAGGGGAGACGGCTTTGATAATACTTGGGAATTTTGATGTCTTATCTGGAAATTGTGGACCTGGATCCACCTCTGGAACCCAGCTAAGTGAGTTTAACATTTAAAGGATCCTCTGAATGAGTGATGGTCCATGGGTCAAGAGTGTCTGTCGCCCACTTGAGCTGGCTGTGACGAATCCAGGGAGCAATCCCAGCCACCTTAACAGCTGTGGGTGTGGTGAGGACCACAAGATATAGTCCACAAGGCACAAGTGTCTGTGGATGCTGTCTCTTAACCCAGATGTTGAAAGCATCATTGGTCTGGTAAGGATGGGGAGTCAGTTCAGTCTCTTGGCTGTGTCTCTCTCACAGTTTTGGAGACATTCTGAAGAACCAGTTTCAGGGCCTGGAGAAGGGAATGGTTAGGAATTTCAGCTGAGTATACATCTTATAGTCTAGGTAGGAGAGGGGGATGTCAGCCAAAAAAAATTTCAAATGAAAAAAAAAGAAAACAACAACAACAAAAAAAACTCTGTAAGAAGTCCCTGGGGCCCATAAGAGGACAAAGGGGAAGGGGCTCACCCAATCTTTGCTGGTCTTGTTAATTTGGTTAGCGTTTCCTTCAGGGTTTGGTTGGTCCTTTCTACCTGTGGTCTGTAGGCACAGTGTAATTTTCTTGTTATTCCTAAGACCTTAGTCAGTAATTGAGAGATTCACGCTATGAAAGCCAGGCCATTGTTGGACCCCATTACCAATGGGATGCCAAATCAGAGAACTAATCCCTGCAACAGCTTCTTTACAGTAACCTGTGACATTTCCAACCTAGTAGGAAAGGTCTCTACCCAACCTGAGGCTGTATCTACAAATACAAGGAGGTACTTATATTCATTTTGGCCTGGTTTTACCCCAGTAACACCTCCCAATGTTCTCTAGGCATCTCACTTGGGTCCTAACTCCCGTGGGTACCATGGATGGTGGCCCAGTGGTTGTTTGGGCACAATTTGTACACCATCTTTTGATGGTGTATAGGCCTGGAATTACTAGTGCTGGGTTTATGGATTGGGAGAGGGGGTGTTGCAAGCTGACTGGCAAGGACTAAAATGTTAGCCTCCCTGAGTCTCTGGATGTGGATTGAAATTCCTGTTTTGCTTCCATCCCCATAGGGAATTGTTTCACTCTGATGAAGGTTGGGCAGTACTCAGCTGAACGACTACTGGGGCTTGATGCTTTGCTGGTCCAGGTGGATTTGTTTCTGTCCACACCCCTGGAATCTTTGCTTGTAATTTAGCCAGATGTGAGATGGATCCCAGTTGGGCTAGGGATGGCTCAGACAATAACTACAATTGGTATTCTACAATCAGACAAGTAACTAGGATTTTAGTGGGGAGTTTATAGTCTAATGCTATCTTGTCTTAAAGGTGATAGTGACCTGCCATTGTGTAACAGGTCTCGGCCCAAAAGAGTGTAGGGGCAGCCTGGCATAACCGGGAGCATCTGGGTGACATTGCCCATTCCTAAGTCTACAACATGATCAGTTGTCCAGGAGTAATCACAGGATCCCCCTTTTACACCTTGGACTTTTATTAATTTCTTTTTGCTAGGGTCCATTTGGGTTCTTTAGGACTGATAGTGTCCACCAGGAAGCCAACTGGCTTGCCCCCAACTCTCAAGGTAACCTTGGGTTTGGGGGGCTTAAAAGAATTGAGCACTGGCTCCATTAGGCTGTTTCAGTTTCTAATTGGAGCACTTTTGCCTTGGGTGTTCCAACCTACTGGTTTGGACGTCGTTTTTCCAGTGCCCTTCTCTTTTACAATATGCACGTTGATTTTGAATTCTGCATGGTCTTGCTGTATCCCCTGGTCGCCTCTGTAGACTTCATTCATTACCTTCTGGCGGATCATCCATCACTGTTTCTTGGCGCTGGCACATTGCTTGGCTAACCCTTCTGCCTGCCTATCTTCTGGCAAGTCTCTGTTATTACTCTCTGAGCAGTATAATGCCAACCCTGACAAGACCTCTTCTTCAAATCCCTTTAGCCTCTGGAGACTCTTTCTACCATCCAGGGCTGACGGGGTGACAGGGGCTGTGCTAATCTCCCACTGTTCCCTGGGGTTTCTGGACCAGTGGGTGGGAGGCACCCAGCAGCCTTTACAGAAACTTGGCAGGGTACTCAGCCAGGCAAAACTTCACTTACCTTAGGAAATCTGTGGCCTGAGCAGCATCACCGAGACCACTCATTAGTCTGGTGATAGGAATCTAGAGCCCCCTTCCCTTGTTCAGTGATGGGGCCCCATTGAGGTTTGGTAGAAGGAGAGATAGTTTCCAGAATCAGAGGACCTCAGAGGCTGTGGTCTTCCTTGCTTCCCTCCAGATCCCCTCTCTCTTCTGAGGTAGAGTGTGGAGGAGCTGCTGGCAGTCATCCCAGGTAGGTTGGTGAGTGGAAAACTTGGTCTCTAGAAGAGACGTTCAACCTTGAGTTTTGTCAGAGAAGGAGGGGTTTGATCTTCCAGTTATGAAGATCGCTGGTGGAAATGGAGACAATAACCCATAAATGGAGCTAGCTTCAGAAGAGGTGTCACCATCATCTGTGGCTTCCCTTGAGGGAGAGGGACTAAGAACCCAGAGGGGCTGGGCCCTATGAGACAAGTCAGGAGAGAGAAACCCTGGATACAACCAAGAGCAGGGAGGTAGGGCATAGGAGGACCCACTGTGGTATGGGAAGGACTAAAGATAGAGTCAGGAGCAGTAGCTTAAGGAGTCACAGGCAGGGGATAGATAGGGTGGCAGCAAAAACTCAGGGTCAGGGTGCTCAAGCATTATGGGGGACTTATTCTTCCACATTGCTAAGACCTTCTGGATACCATGTTTATGGTCTCCAGCAGTCAGAAAGGTTGTGTTCCTGGGATGTCTAACCATGCTCGAACGTAGAGAAACTGGTCTGGGTGCCCAGGTCTTGCTGGACTAAACCCTGGCAGCAACTTCGATGTTGAGCAACCTGGCTCATGCTGTCAGATGTTGCAGATGTTGGCATCTGGCCAACACACACTGAAAGCTGGCCAATGGAGTTCCCTTGGAGAATTGGACTCAAACTCAGATTCCCCTGTTTTGAAACCTAATTTAAAGTTTTGTAATGTTCATTACAAGAGGAAGGTTGAAAGCATCAGTGAGGTTCGGTTTCCCATGTCTGCCTTTAACTGGAGATGATTAATGGGAGCACAGAAGTACAGACAAGGGACAGAGACAATGAAGATAAAACTAATAAGCCGGGTGGTGGTGTCACACGCCTTTAATCCGGGCACTCAGTGGTGATGGTACTAGCATTTAGTCCCAGCATTCAGCGGTGGTGGTGCACGCCTTTAATCCCAGCACTCAGTGGTGATGGCGCACTAGCCTTTAGTCCCAGCATTCAGCAGTGGTGGCGCACACCTTTAATCCCAGCACTCAGTGGTGATGGCGCTAGCCTTTGGTCCCAGCATTCAGCGGTGGTGGCACACACCTTTAATCCCAGCACATAGTGGTGATGGCGCTAGCCTTTGGTCCCAGCATTCAGCGGTGATGGTGACGCACACCTTTAATCCCAGCACTCAGTGGTGATGGCGCACTAGCCTTTAGTCCCAGCATTCAGCGGTGGTGGTGCACACCTTTAATTCCGGCACTCAGTGGTGATGGCACTAGCCTTTAGTCCCAGCATTCAGCAGTGGTGGCGCATGCCTTTAATCCCAGCACTCAGTGGTGATGGCGCGCTAGCCTTTAGTCCCAGCATTCAGCGGTGGTGGAACACACCTTTAATCCCAGCACTCAGTGGTGATGGCGCTACCCTTTAGTCCCAGCATTCAGCGGTGATGGTGGCGCACACCTTTAATCCCAGCACTCAGTGGTGATGGCGCACTAGCCTTTAGTCCCAGCATTCAGCGGTGGTGGTGCACGCCTTTAATCCCAGCACTCGGGAAGCAGAGGCAGGCATATTTCTGAGTTTGAGGCCAGCCTGGTCTACAGAGCAAGTTCCAGAATAGCCAGGGCTACACAGAGAAACCCTGTCTTGGGGGGAAAAACACACCCAAAACCAATGGATACAGGACACAGATTGATAGACACCCAGACAAACCAGATTAGGGTGTGTGGTGGCATACCAGCCACCATACCAGACTCAGTTTTCCCACAAGTTCCCTGATTGGTGCCCCCAGACTGGCCAGAAGTCAAAAACCCAGGTCTCTCTATCTCTATCTCTATCTCTTTCTCTCTCTCCGAGACAGTTTCTCTGTAGCTTTGGAGCCTGTCCTGGAAGCTGGCCTCGAACTCAAAGAGATACGCCTGTCTCTGCCTCCCTGAGTCCTGGGATTAAAGGCATGCGCCACCACTGCCTGGCTATCCAGGTTTCTCTTACCTCCAGAGGTCCCAGATACAAGTACACAAACGGACTCCCTCCAAAAGTTTTAAGGGGCAAGTTGGTGGGAGGTAGTCTGTTCGTGGGGCTGAGGAATGTCCTCAGTGGTCTCCACTAGGACTAGCAACCCTTGCCTAGGAGGAGCTCTACCTCAGGTATTGGGGTTTTCTCCTCAGGGATCTCAGTGGTACCCCAAATGTTACAGGAAACCGATGAGAGGCCGCCCGAGAGGCCTGAACTAGTCAAGTGACATGGAGCCTTTGCTTTCCACCAGCAGAGCCATCCCCTACAGAGTAGAGGGAAACAGCTCTGACCTCCAATTTTCTTGAGCTTATTTTGTGTCACTTATTTAGAAAGGCAGCTGTGGGGCTTGAGAGATGGCTCAGTGGTTAAGAGCATTGCCTGCTCTTCCAAAGGTTC